>JANAVB010013798.1:12500-30485 GCA_029216955.1 Iris pallida | reverse complement strand
GGAGACGACGAAGGCCCGGAGGTTTCGGAAGGGCTTGGTAAAGGAGGTTAAGTTCGACACCAAAAATGTCCGCAGCGCTACCTATGAGAGATCCTGGTGGACGCTTAGCTGCAGAGAATGATCTTGAGCTTAGGCTAAAGAGGGGGCGAGACTCCCAGGGAGGCAGCATCAGCGGAGGACCGGCCAAGAGACCGCACGTTAGCATCAGTTTCAGCAGCAGTTCCAGGGTCGGGGCCATCAGCAGGGACAGTAGCAGCCCAGACAGCATCAGGCACCCAGACAGCAGACAGTCAGTTGTCCCTACTGTAAGAAGTCGGGGCATGGATGGGGTGAGTGCAGAAAGAGGCTGGGCAGGTGCCTACTATGTGGAGCAGCGGACCACCAGCTGAGGGAGTGTTCCCAGTACATAGGCAGAGTAGCACAAGGAGCAGCACCAGGAGGAGGAGCCAATGCTCCGATAGGTCAACAGCGGGGACCGTTACAGACACAGCAGCAGAGATTTGTACAGTATCAGCATCAGGCTGGAGGAGGCCAGCAGGGGCGAGCTTACGCCATGTCAGTCGAGGATGCTCAGGGAGTGGGAGAGGTGCTGCAGGTTCTTTTCTTTTCGATTCCATTCCTACCTTGCCTCATTATATCTATCTTGAAATTCAATCCCATCTGTTCTTATCTGCTTTCTTATTTGTTGATAAGTTTGATCTGGCATTCTTTTCGATTGGTTTTCTTTCGAGATAAGTCGTATGGGCTAGGTTGCCTAAGTTATGGGATCTAGAGTCTTCCGTAGTCATGATAGCTGGCATTGTGAGGACATATAGTCAGATTTTGGATATATTTCTCGGGTGTAGAAATTTAAGGTTTTCGCTGCCAAGCATGCGGCAATACGAAAATTTTAAATACCATAATTCTAGAGGTACGTACCTTAGTCGAGGACTCTGTGATTATCGTAGCCTTGCTCACTAGAATGACGAAGATTCTGAGTATCATGATTTTGGACAGACGCATATGATTATCTGACGGTATGTTTGAGAATTTGATTGTGGGGTGTTTGACCTAGAAGACTACTACCATTTTAATTTCGAGGACAAAATTTTTCTAAAGTGGGTAGACTTGTAACACCCAGTTTCTAAAATGAGGATAATTTTGAAATTTTGTATTTTAATTTATTAAATTATGATATTTAAATGATAATATGATTTTTGGTGATTTTTAATCATTTTAAAACTATTTTAAATCATGACTTATGATTTTAGGGTTTGACTAGTGTAACCTTAGAGCCTAGCCATGTGATTAGGATGTTTGACTAGTAAATTTTTAGCCTAGAGGGTATTTTGGCTATTTTAGGATTTATTTGAATTTATTATGATTTATGGGAATTTGTGTGAATTTAATATTAATTAATATTGCTATGTGTTATGTTAGTCTTGACTAGTTGAGACCTTGTAGAACTAACCCTAGTTGGTGACCCTAGTCTAACTCTAGTTAACCTACTTTTAGTCATTAGAAATTAGTCTTAAGGTAGGAAGGATTACTTAAGTGAAATTAGTTCATGACTTATGGCTTAAGTCAATGACTTATGATTTATCAATTTTAAGACTTGTGATTAATCCATAGGCCCATGACTTAGGCCCAAAACCAAATTCAACCCACCCATGGCAGCCAACCTAGGGTTTTCCACCCCTATTTAATGTTTCCTTCATTTAGGGTTAGCCTCTCTTGGAAATAGATCTCAAGTTTAAAAAGAGGTAAATCCCCAACCTTAGAAATTCCTAATTAATTTATTTAGCTCCTTTTTAGTTCTAGTCTTTTGCATTAGGACCTAATTTATATTTATATACTGATTTTGGAGGACCACCTCAGTTTGCATACCATTTGGAGATTTGGCGTTGCCATTTGGAATTCCCTCTTTGAAACTTTTCTTGAGTTTTGATACTCAATAGGTAAATCATCTAAACTCATAGTTTTTCTTGATTTCTTTGCATATAAGGTTAGCTTTTAGGGTTTCCTAGCTGTCCCCAAAATTTGGGCACAATTCGTGTCCATTTCGTATCCGTATCGGACACGTATCGAAATGGTATACTAGGTGTTTGTAGAAATGCCACATAGGAATAAATTTTCATATTTTTGAAATGTAATTACATATTTTTGTAGATCTTGATGTGTGTATCAATTTTTGTGAAGGTGTCCTAGTGTTTGTGTCCGTTTGTGTTGTGATTTTTGACCTGTACACGCAGCACGAGCCCTAGGCTGTGTCCTGCCTATCAGGGCCTAGAACTCGTGATACAGGACACATCGAGACACAATTTTTTGTGGAGAGCAGAGGGCAGTGACTGTCACCATGCTTCCAAAATTTGGGAGCATGTCGTTGTGTACATGCGGCGCAATCGCGCCCGTACTGGCCGCGCACTGTCGCGCGCAGACGGCCGAACACGAGCACAGACACGCACAAACACGTATCGTGTCTACTGTAGACACGTCGTGGACAGGTGTCAGGTTGTCCCACGTGTAGCCCTACCCTAGGCGACCACATGGGCGTGACCACGTGGCCACACGTGTCGTGTGTCGTGTCTACGACCTCTGTGAACGTGTGCACGACACTGTGTTACATTAGGTGCACCCCACGTGGTTGAGTCATTTTGGACACGTCTGTGTCATGATTTTTGGACACAAAATGACTCACAGGACACGTATACATGTGTGACACTAGTTACCAACCTTTATTTGTAATTTTAATGATTATTTAGGGTCGAATTCTTGTTACCCCAATTTCCCTGATACCCGACTGATACTCTGTGCTGGAATTGATTATCTTATTTTTATTTTGTTTTTATTAACTGTTAGATGTTGTTAATTGTAGGAATTAGTTCACCTACATAACTAATGAGTGATTGATAGGTCACTTTGATTTGTACTAATGCTAAGGGATCATCGAAATGGGTTTTTTGTGTTGGAGTTGGGGATTCCTGTCAACAGGTTCAGGAAATTGAACCTGAAAACTAAATCCCTGATTTAAACTGAATTGATCCCTTTCAATCCCTGTTAAAAACTAATTTTTGGTTTTGGTTTAGGATTGTATATATGTAGGTAAATATATACATAAATGTTTTGTACAATAGTATTTGAATGATACCTCAAACTGATAAGTTAACTTAATATGTTATTTGATATTAACTGAGACTAGTGAACTGAGATTTCCCATAGTGAAAACCTGAGACAATACACCCCCCTTCACTGATTCACTTTATATCACTACACACACATGATAGTGTAGCTCCTTCTATTCACACACTCTACACTGTCATCTCTCCTGACTGAACCTGAGAACTCTAAAGTGCACACAATGTTTCTAGACTCACATACACATGACACATTGCACTGACACATGCTTCCCTCATTCACTACTCCACACACACACAAATTCCTATCACATACACACACACATTCTTACCACTGTGCACACATGGACACTCTTCACTAATCTGAGAACTATTTCCTGATAATTCCCCACTGTTTTACACTAAACTTTCACACACACATGGTTATTGTTATATATATATATATATATATATACTCATTTATGTGGGCTGATTTGAGATGGGTTAAGGGACTGTCATTGGGGTGTCAATTGGGACTGAAATGGGAGTGTCACAGGGTGGTTGGGACAAAAATTTGGATAGGTTATGGCTTGGAAAGGGGTTTGTAAGGGGCTATGTTAAGGGCAGGTAATAGCACCTATGGCTGTCATTTGACACACATTCATTGTTTGCCATGAAATAAAAAGAACAGAACAATAATCGGAGGACCGGACTTTTACTTCACGTTACAAACTCGCTTGTACAAAGAAAGCCTAGGGACGAAAACTAGGAACAGCAGTCTAAGTATAATTGTTTATTTTAGATTCTGGGGGTGACGATAGAGGCTCGGGAAGGCGACGGCAGCCCTGCCTTACTCCTTGGACGATCGGTATGCAGCCTTGGCGGGGAAGATCTGCTTGGCGTTGACGAAGAAATACTCCCTTGCTCTCCTCGTTGCTCTTCTGGCTTCTCTCTCTCTCTGTGTATTTTCTCTCTGATTATTAGGGGGAGCTCTCTGTATGGGCGTATCTCTCTCTGAGTATATTTTACAAGGGAATGGCACCTTCTATTTATAATAGTGGGATCTCCTATTAGGGTTGCCAATGATTGCCTCTTGGAGATGGCGGCGGCCTGTGGATTGGTCAATCTAGGCCGTTCGCTTTTGATTGCGACGAATCCGAGCCATTGAGTGTAGATTACACCAAATCCCATCAGCAATTAATGCTGATTGGAATAAATCTTCCTCATAATGGTCTTCCGATGTCTGCGAATAAATTAGATTTATTCTCCTGCCACGTGTCCCAAATTTTTGGGATTTGACCCAATCTTTGATTGCAATAAATCTGAGGAATTGATCGGGTTAGGACACGTGTCCTAGGAGACATTGGGGGGATCTGAATCGCATGACGAGTGAGCCGCATATAATTTTGGGCCGCATATGGTTAGGGCCACGTGTCAGGACTGCCTGGGTAGCTGGCCCTCTCATGGAGGTGATCATTGCGAGCCGCATAGGGATATATCCGCCTGAGCCGCATGGAAATGGTCCTCTTGAACCGCATGAGAAGTCTTTGCTCGAGCCGCATGAGGCTGTCTCGGCCTGAGCCGCATAGTACGGCTCCATTCTGAACCGCATGAGAAGTCTTTGCTCGAGCCGCATATGAACGCCCACGTGGCAAGGCCACGTGGCATTTTTATGGCTCTCGAGGGATTTGTGTCAGAGATGTCTTTTCTCTTCCCTAGAAGTCTGTCATTATGACAGAGACATAATTACTTCTTTTTGTGTCAGGACTGTCACTTTTTCAGAGTTGTCAGCCGTCAAACAATTAATACGAGAGGGCAGAGGAGAGGGCTGTCCCGCCACGTGCCTTCTGAGCCGCATGGGATGTCTTGGGCCGCATAGTCCCTTATGCCGCATGACTCTCTGAGCCGCATGGGGTTCTTTGGCCGTATGGGTTATTTTTTTTAATATTTTCCATGCTTCTACAAGACCCCATTCAAAGTTTTTAATTTGCAAAATTGAAATACTTTGAATAAGAAGCATGGCTGTGTTCTTCTAGCCGCATATGAAATCCTGACCGCATAGAGATCTTGGCCGTATAGATTGTTCAGCTGCGTAGGTGGTTCAGCCGCAGGGACTGTTCAGCCGTATAGCTTCTCGCCACGTGTGCGGGTCTTTAATTGCCTCAAATTCGTTTCAGCGCCGTTTTTGTAGGGGGAATCCCAAGGGTCAGCTCATTAAATCTTTCGGATTTTATGCCCTGGGTGAATCTTGGAGACGAAACCCAATGAGTCGGTTTCGCTCTTTATGAGGCGGTCATTGGCCCACGTGTCCTCCTTCTCCCGTCCTCCTATAAATAGGAGGAGTTTGAAGAGAGAGAGGGCTTCTTTATTTTCTTTCTTTTTCCTCAGACCTTTTCTATCTCAATTGCCCTTTCCCTCTTCGATAATTAATGGCTCCCAAGAAGACCGTGGCAACAAAGGACAAGAAGGCAGCCTCTACTTCCGCCTCGGCTGCGGCTGTTACTCCGCCGGTCGTCGTACCTGATGTTCATCCTGACGTTCATCCCCCCATTACTGGTAAGGACAATGTATGAGTTAAAGAACCCTAACTGCCATGGCTACGTTGCATACTTTATGCAAGAGTCTTTGTAAATCGCATATTCGCCCTACGGCTGAGCTGCGAGCCGCATAAGAAAACTACCGTGTCTGTATGCGCGCTTCGTCGGTGAAGCCGCATAAGCGACGCTAAACTGCATAGACTTTTATTGCACGGAGCCGCATAAGTGTTCTTCTGAGCTTGAGCCGCATGAGGCTTTTTGGAGCCGCATAAGACTTTGGAGCTGCGTAAAGCTTCATGGAGCCACATGGATGTTTTCTTGAGCCGCATAGGGCTTGAAAGCACCCAATCAGCTCTCTTTATCCCTCCGTTTAACTTACTTTTCTCTGTCTTTTCTTCAGTGAATCTGTCGATTAACGCTGCTGGAGAACTCTTGGTGGGTAGCACTCAAGCTGCTCTCGGCTATAGGTACGACCATATTGTTCAGCATATGACGGACCAGTTTCTGGGCGATGAGGCTCTGGCTAGATTGAATGCCATCAAGAATCAGTCTTTCCATTTCCTTAATGCTATGATGAACTCCGGGAAATTTGAAAGGGAGTATTTGAAGCCTGCGTTCTTTTTGGAGACGCCTTGACCGTGGAGAACAATCATGTTCTGGAGGTGTCGAAGAATTGGAGTTTTGTCTCTAACGGGATGGCGATCCGCATCCCCCAGATGGAGCGACACTTCCCATTATCTTGGTTCAATATGCTCCCATTGGACCGGAAGATGGAGGAGACTTTAACCCCTACCAGAAGTGGGATGTTCGTGGGGAACATCCATTATAATAACAATCTGAAGTCCATGACTACCGGTAAGGTGTATACTAGCTGTTCTGTGACGGGGTTGGTCCCAGGTTCTTTCCTGAATGTGGCGGGCCCTAACTTTATATTTTCTACTGCCGATACTTTTATAAATCAACTTGCTCGGAAAGGCTCCTATCCCGTTGGTCGGTTGATGTTCCCTGGTTGGGTACACCCTATTCCCTCGTGGACCAATTTGTCTACTTGGATCTTGCAGAAGTATGAGGCCTTTTTGTACGAGATTGGCCTTTACCACGCTATCCGAGGCACCAGTCATGGCTTGTCCATAAACAAGAAGCTGTTCATGTCTCTGCTGGAGATGTATAATTGTCGTACGGGGACCTTTTACACACCTGTAGGGGAGATGGGACTCGCGCTCCATAAAATGCACGCGGTCTCCAAGCTTCCTTGGGGGGGACGAAGCTTTTGAAGCGTATACTCCCACTAATGAGGAACTCGAAGATTTGGAACGACGGTATCCTGGCTTCGTGGCTCTTTACCAGGAGATATTGTGACATTATAGCACATGCCATCAGATAACCCGAAAGGATAGTAACTCGGAAGGGAATGATCCCCATACCAAGGACTGGGTGCACTATCTCTTTCCGATAGATGCCTCAGGTCAAGTCACCTCTCGTCGCCCTCGATCTCGGGAAGCGGTTAAGGACTTGGTGTCGTCGGCTAAGAGAGTGGCCACTACCAGTGACAGATTCGGGAGCAAGACTGACGCTTTCGGTTACTTTTACCAGGATACTCAAGAGCTGTCCGAGAAAGCGCTTCTGGCAGGATTTTTGATGATCTGGCTACGAAATTGTGTAGTCTCGGGAGGATCCGGTTCTATTGAGAGAATTAGTCGTAACTTCATCCTTTCGGCTGTGAAGTTAGTTTTACGAATCAGGCTAGCTCTCCTCCCGGCCATGGTGTGTAGCATACACCGTGGCCTTCGTACCTTCACGTCCAAAGTCATTACTCGCGACATGACCAAGGATTTTGAACGAACTGAGTTGCCTTATCACTATTTGATGGGGTGGCTGCTGATACATTATCCGTCTTTGATGAGACCGAGCTCTGAAGACGGTGTGACTGATGATGACGTATTTATCTTCCGCTATCGTGACGAGCCTTGGGAATGTGAGACCATACGGGCTTGCCGGATGGCCTTGGCAAGGGCAGATAAGTATCATATTTTCGTATCCGTCCTTCGCTTTACCGCCAGGGATATAGAGGCTGTACATATTGACGGTATCGCGCCCCCTCAGCTTCTGGACGGCCAGATGCTCCTACGGCTGCGTAACATCCGTCCCGCACATCTGGTGTATCGTAATCGCAATATTGTCTTTCTGGAGCCTTATCTGCCTAGCAGGTTTGCCCGGCAGTTTGGATACAGCCAACTTTGTCTGGACAGCCCCAGTTCTTGTCTGGGTTATGATGGTAGCCTTCTTGATGGTATCAGGGCTTGGCAATATTATGATTCGTTCCATACTCGTACCATTTTCTCGGTCCCTGCCATTAAGGAGTCAGTGGAGATCTTGTATATGGCGGCTTTATATCATGTCATGGCGAACAAACCCTCGGTCGGTTTTAACCCAGGTACCAGTTTTATTGTTGGTACCGGTCTAGAGGAAGGCTCTCAAGGGGCCAAGAAAAGAAAGACTAGAGCCGAAGTGCCAGATTTGGATTCCGCTGCTGAGGGTGATGAAGGCAACGAGCATGATAAAGATGACTCTATCCTTCCAGTGGTAGACGCAGAGGTGGGTCAGCCGCATGTTTTGTCAGATGAGATATTGGGGGATCAGTCCCTCGTTGCGCCTGGTCCTACTCCGAAACGTAGCAGGCAAGTTTCTCATGTTGGCGGTGTTTCTCGATCCCGGAAGCTGGTTGCAACTAGGCACCGCCCGCTAGCCATAAAAGAAAGTGGAGAAGAAGTCAACCCTGCGTCAGAGGTAACAAAACCGCTCTCGATTCCTTCTTCCTTCTTTCCTTCGAGTTTCAATTCTAATCGTCTTCGTTCCCTCTTTTAGGTGTCAGGAGAAGAAGAAGAGTTTCAAGATGTCGAGACGGTGACCCAGGATGACGGGGACTCCCGTGAGCCTGTTCCTTTTCAAGATGACGCAGATCAATCTGTATCCCCCTTCAAGGTGACGGGGGCAGAGGACGTGACTGAGTTTAACTCGGGGATTACGGGTGAGGTGACCATGCCAGTTGTGGATGAGCTGCAGCCTTCATGCCCCTCCCCTGGTAAGATTAGCCGAATCTTAACCTGTGAGGAAGCCTATCTGCTCTATCATCATGTCCTTCGGGTTACGTCGATTGATTATTATTCTGGACATCCAGGTCCTGCCCCTCCAGTGCCGAGGTTGGACGTCGTTGAGACAACCCCAACCGAAGGGGCATCGGTGGAGAAGGGTGTACCTTCTCACCGTCCGACTTGTCTTGATGGGCCTTTTGGGGGCTCGAGTTTAACGGGCCAGTCATCAGGGCAGTCGGGGCAGGGAACGATGGTCCTTGCGTCATCCTCTGCTCCGGTGGCTTCGAGAATCGACCTTTCTGCCCTACCGAGTATCCAAGCTCTCCGGGCGGCAGAAGACGAGTTGGCCGCTATTTATGCATCGTTCTACTCGGACTCCGTTCCCCTGGTGGCGAGCTCTAGCGTTACTCCTCCGACGTTGCCGTTCCGGCTTCCCCTGACGCCATCCTCTGCTAAAGTTTTGGACGACGCGTTGCAGGACGTGGTTGCCAGTTTCCATCGTCATTTGAAGAGGGGAATCGAGGCCGCTGTGGAAAGAGGGACCTCCTTTACCTTGGCCCGACAATGCGCCCATGGTCAAGTAAATATCCTTAGGGATCTTCCTGGTGATGCAGGGATGGCTTCGCTTCTGGAGGCGAAATTGTTGGAGGCTGATCAGCTGGTGGCCAAGCTTCGAGTATTGCGGCAGGCTGATCTGTCTGCTGTTATAAACGAGGAGCGGGATTCCCTTATCGCTGTTATAGAGAGGACCAGAGCTGCTCGGGATAAGACCAGACCGGCCATACTGAAGGATCTCAGCGACTTATCTGATCGGTATGATCAATTGAGTTACGCGAATGAAAACGCTACGGCTCGGAAGGAGTCTGTCTCTCGTGAGATTACTGAGACGCGGGAGCAGATCCTTGCACTTTAGAAGAAGTTGACTTTCTTGGAGTCTGAACTCGAGACTGCCCTCAATGACAGGGGACTAATTGTTCAGGAGGCTGACAGGGTTACTCAAGCTTCGACTGACCTGGAGACTGTCTTGAAGAAATTGGAAGATGACTGTCAGGCACTCCTGAGCTTGGACAATGAGGAGCGGTTACTCCAGGAGGCCGAGCGTCGCGCTCGGTAACGGATTGAGCGTGGGACCACCTCAGTGAGAAACTGCCTCCTAGAATTGAGTAATACTGAAATATAGTCGGCCTTTTCTTTTCCTTTTTTAAAAAGGGACGTGGTCCCGAAATATGTAATACTTCTTTTCTTCCTTCAAATAAAGAGTACTTTCAATTCTACCCTTCATTTGTATTGCTTGCTGCGCCTGTGATATTGTGGTGATATTCTCCCCCGCATAGGGGATATATTTGTGGACCTGTTACCTATGGCATACCTTGGTTTTAGGTACAGATAACAAGCTTTGGTCAGGATACCTGGAACAGCCATGGCAAAGTGGTCGTGGGTGCTCTTGGTATTGAAAAAAGGAATGTCGTAGAGCAGCTGGGCTCCTGGGGCATGATGAGATGGTATGTTTGTGCTAAGAAACTTAGCTGAGGATATTTGTGGATCTATTATCCTTGGCGTACCCTGGTTTAAGATACGAATAATAGGATGAAGGGGAACCAACGTACTTGCTCAGAGGTAATGAGGACATGGCAAGCAGGAAAGTTTTTTTAGACGTAGAGTTTTCCTACTCAGAGGTAAAGAGTACATGGCAGGAGTGAACTCGACGGAGGGTATTGGTGGTCAACAGAGGACATTTGTGGTCAACAGAGGACATTTACGGTCAACAGAGGACATTTGTGGGCCTATTACCCTTGGCGTACTCCGGTTGTGGGTACAGATAATAGGTCGAAAGGGGATCATCATACTTACTCAGAGGTAATAAGGACATGGCAAGTATGAAGGTTTCTTCGACGGAGCCTTCCTATTCAGAGGTAATGAGGACATGACAGGAGTGGGCTCAATGAAGGAGGGCACATAGAACGACTCAGAGGTAATGAGGACATGGAAGTTCTATGTAAGGGGTGATTTGTTTTTGGTGGAAGAGGAACGACTCAGAGGTAATGAGGACATGGCCGTTTTAGAAATTTGTGGATCGATTACCCTTTTTTGTGTACTAAAAGTGCGGGTATTGGATCATGGGGGAGGATCTCTTCTAGGAAGGAAGTTCAGAGGTATGATCATACATAACTTTCCATCTGAAAGAGTGACCAGGATGTGAGTTCAGAGGCACCAGCGGGTACATGACTCGAGAATCTGGAGAATGGTGAGCGTGAGTTCAGCGGTACCAGCAGGTACATGACTCGAAAATTTGACAAACTATGAGGGTGAGTTCAGTGGTATCAGCGGATAAATGACTCAAAAATCTGGAAAATTATGGGGTGAGTTCAGTGGTACCAGCGGGTACGTGACTCAATAATCTGGAGAATGTTGTTTAGACATAATATTTTTTCAGGAACTTGCCGTTGACGGGCAACATAAGCAAGTCTCCGTTTTGCTTAGCGAGGCGGTAAGCACCGTTGGAGAACACGGCCTCGATGACAAATGGACCTTCCTATTTTGGCTGCAACTTGCTGGCGGTCTTGTGAGTCATGACCATTGGCCTCCGGACTGCCAGAACAAGATCGCCTACTTGGAATGTTCTGATTTTGACCTTCTTGTAGAAGGCTCCTGAGATGCGTGCTTGGTATAGCTCGATCCTTTGCTGAGCTAGGAGGCGCTTTTCATCTAAGGCCTCCAACTCTTGTAGTCGACGTCGGTAGTTGTCATCCGTCGTCAATTAATAAGTGAGAGCGACACGGAGTGAGGGTATTTGAGTCTCTAATGGGAGAACTGTCTCACTCCCGTATACTAGGAAGAATGGTGTATTCCCGATGGCTGTTCGAACTGTGGTGCGATAAGCCCATAAGCATTCGCCGAGCTTCTCGTTCTAGTCGCGTTTGTTGGAGGTGACAAACTTCTTGAGGAGTTTGATGATTGTTTTGTTGAATGCCTCTGCCAACCCGTTCGCTGTCAGGTTGTACGGTGTCAAAGCGACATTCTGAATACGGTGCTTATCGCAAAACCGATAGAATGCGTGGCTTGCAAACTACAGACCATTATCATGGATGATCCTTTGGGGCAGTCCAAAGCGGTAGATGACGTGATGCTTAAGGAAGCTGATCACGTTTGAAGTCTTAACTTCTGCGAGTGGGACAGCTTCCGCCCATTTGGAGAAGTAATCAGTGATCGTAAGTATGAAGCGATGTCCTCGGAAGGAAGGTGGGGTGATTGGACCAATGATATCCATTCCCCATGCTTCGAATGGCCAGGACGCCACTGTCGGATGTAGGAACTCGGACGGTTGGTGAATAAAGTCCGCGTGGACTTGGTAGGCTTTGCATTTTTTAGCATAATCTATCGCATATGCCACCATTGTGGGCCAATAGTAGCCCATTCGACGAAGGCGGTCTTGCAGTTTTGGGCCGGGCTGGTGGGCCCCGCAGACACCGTCATGAGCTTCTCGTACGACTTCTTTGGCTTCTGTATTTGACAGACACCGAAGCAGTAATCCGTCGTAAGAGCGGCGATACAGCATTTTCGTCTCTGTATCGTAGAAGAATCTGAGAGAACGTCGTCTGATGGAAGTGGCTTCCTTTGGGTTCTCGGGCAGGATGTAGTAGACGACGAAGTCGATGAATGGTTGTCTCCAATCTGGGGCATCCTCGATCGTCTATGCGGAATAACTCGCCACGAATTGTACATTGTTCTTGGGACAGACCAGTTCGTGGCCTATCACATCCACTGATTGGCGATCATGATTCGGAACTGCTAGAAAAGCGGCAAGACCAGCTAAGGCATCAGCTTCAATATTTTGGAGTCTGGGGACATGTTCGATGAAGAACCCCTCGAACGACGAGATGATGTTAATCGCTATTTGGTGATAAGGGATCATGTCTTCGTGGCGGACCTCATATGAGCCCCGTATCTGATTGACCATTAGTTGGGAATCGCCGTATGCTTCAAGGTATTCTACCCCCAGCTCTCTTGCCAGTTGGAGGCCAATGACCAGAGCGTTGTACTCGGCCACATTGTTAGAGCAGGGCTCGGTGAGGGAATAAGCGCGGTTAATCACCAATCCGGAAGGGAAGATCAGCACTACCCCCGACTCCGACGACTATATTGCCTTTAGGTCCGGTCCTCGAAGCACCGTCGAAGAACATTCGCCATATATTATCGTGAGAGGTTGCATGCGAGTCGGCGACCTCATCTGGGATCTCTTTATATATTCTGGAGGACTCCGAGCCTGGGTGGGCTGCTAAGAAGTCCGCCAGGGCTTGACCTTTGACTGCCTTTTGCGGGACGAAGATCATATGATAAGGGGACATCAATATTGCCCATGTAGAGAGTCGAGAGCTGAGTGCCCCTGGTTTAGTCATGAGGACCCTGAGAGGGTTGACTCGTGAGATCACATGTATCGTTTGTCCGGTGACATAGTGTCGCGTTTTCTGAATGGCGAACACCAGGGCGAGGCATTCCTTCTCCACAGCGGTGTATCGGTGCTCTGGCCCAATCATCATTCGGCTGAGGTAATATATGGCTTGCTCTTGGCCTGCGTCGTTGTTTTGTGCCAACAGAGCCCCGAAGGAGTGTTCTATTGCTCGTACATAGAGCAGGAATGGTTTTCCAGGAACCGGGGCCACCAAAACTGGAGGATTTTACAAATATTCTTTGATGCTGTCGAAAGCACGCTGACATTCCTCGTCCTATACGAATGAGACCCCTTTTTTCATGAGATGGGTGAACGGTCGACATCGCCCGGAGAGGTTGGAAATGAACCTCCTGATGTAAGCTAGCCTCCCTTGAAGGCCTCTGAGTTCGTAGGGATTTCTCGGGGGACCCATCTCCATGATTGCTTTTGTCTTCTCAGGGTCTACATGGATACCTTGTGTCGTGATGATGAAGCCCAAGAACTTTCCGCTGGATACGCCCAGAAAGGACTTCGTAGGGTTCATTTTCAAATTATGCGCTCGTATTAGGTCGAATATCGTCCTTAGATCCTGCAGATGGTCTCCCTTACAGCGACTCTTAACGGCTATATCGTTAAAATAGCACTCCACTGTCTTGCGTAAGTGGTCTCTGAAGATGATGCTCATGGCTCTTTGATAGGTGGCGCCATCATTCTTCAAACCGAAAGGCATGACTGTGTAGCAGTACGTGCCAATTGGCGTTCGGAATGATGTATGCTTTTCGTCATCAGCAGATATTTTGATTTGGTTGTACCCTGAGAAGCCGTCCATGAATGATATACGTTCGAAGCCGTAGGTATTGTCGATCAAGATGTCTGTGATAGGAAGGGGGAATTCATCTTTGGGGCACGCCTCATTCAGATTGCGGAAGTCGATGCAGATTCGAATCTTTCCATTCTTCTTGAGGACGGGTACTATATTGGCGACCCAATCGGGATGTTGCTCCTCACGAATGAAGCCGCTGGCTATCAGTTTGTTGACTTCGGCTTCGATTGCGTCCATGATGCCTGGGCGGAAGCGTCGCTGTTGTTGCTTGACTGGCTTCACATCTGGTCGAATGTTGAGTTTGTGAAGAGCAATGTCGGGATTTAACCCTGGCATGTCTTCATAGCTCCAGGCGAACACATTAATGTATTCTCTGACAAGTTCTAGCAGCGACTCCCGTTCTTCGTCTGCTAGGCTTTTACTGACAAAAATTGGTTTTGGAGAAGATTCGCTGCCGAGGTCAACTTGTATGACTTCATCTTCAGTAGGAGGTTCTCTAAGTTCGAACCCTTTTTCCTATTGTGCGTCAAATTGCTGGGCCCACGGTTCTAGCTCGAGGATTTCGGGGATGTCTTCGTCTTTTTCGTAGGCGTCGACGAATGCCATGTTGACTGTCATGACTTGTCTGAACACATCTTCGATGCTGGTATCCGAGTCAGAAGTTGGTGACCCGATTGAATGTGACTGCCAGTCGCATTCTTCATCTGAACTCTCAGGGGTCATGGTAGGCGTTACATATTCTAACCCGCATCGAGTTTTGTTATAGTAGTCCCGTGGTTTTCCCACCGGGACTGGCGGCTTCAAAGGTAATCGTCGCCCAATGCCGTAGTTCAAACCTGGCGTCGTCTCCAGATCATACCCCTGTTTCTGTATGAGATATTTGGATTGAGGGCTATAGAGATACAGAGGCAGTCTCCCGGCATCTGATCCGAGGTCGGCTTCCTCTATGGTGAAGGGATACGGGTTGTTCGTCCGGCCGAAGATGATTGGATGGTCCCCTCCCTCGATTTCGGTAAGCGTCTTCTACTGGAGTAAGCTGGATCGCGGTGTACACATTTGTCACTTGTGTGTGTAGGTGAGTGCCTATACCGTGTTCCATAGCATACATTGTACATAGCTTATTGAGCTCGGTGTAGTTTAAAGATAACCCTTTATTAATAAAGTAAGGTATCTTTTCTAGGAGGATTACAGCATCAGCGGAGGGACCATTAGTGTGGGCAGCCACATACTTGGCTAACTCTGGTTCCTTTTCGGCTACCCCCTGTGTGAATGAGGACTGAGAGGACGTCCTGGGAAGCTTGATTGTCAGTGGTTCGGTTGATGGAGCAGAGCGTGGAGTCGTTGGCAGACTAGCGACCCACAGTTTGGCACTTGACGTAGAGCGAGGAGTGGCTGGATCGCTAGAAGTGTCAGACCTTGCATCGGGGTGACGACCTTTCTTGGGAAGGCGTATCGTCAGTAGCCTATCGGAGGGATTGAGCTTCTCTGTTTGGGGTTGACCGACTCTCGGCAGTCTGATTGTCAGTGGCCCCGTTGTGGGTCTCGGCACTTGGCCGGACCTTGGCAGCCGGATTATCATCTGCTCTTCCTGCGCCGAGAGGCTGATCACGTCCTTCCGTAGAGTGGCAGTAAGGGGTGCGAACTTGCCCGGTTTGCGAGCTTGGAGGTGGATCGTCAGAGGTCCTTTTGATCCCGTGGCCGTTTCGGTACCAGCTTGTTCATTTCCTTCACCAAGGTGCCTCTTCGACTTTTCGTATAGGCAGGAGTCCGAGTAGTAAGATTCGACCCCTTTGAAGGGATCGATGTCAGCAAATTCCGTCTTCATAAAGCCGTATTTGTGGACATATTTGAAGCACTAGTGTAGCGTGGAAGGCACGATCATGTAATCGTGTATCCATGGGCGCCCCAAGAGGATGTTGTAAGAAGTGTCTGTATCTATGACGTAGCAGGTGACTTCGGATTGGAGGTCGCCAATTTGACACTTCAGACGAATCTTCCCAATAGGGTAGCTCATGCCCGAATTGAAACCGCTGATGGCGGTGCTTGTAGGCGTCAGGCGATACATTGGGATACGGAGATGATGTAGCAGACCCTTCGGGATGATGCTTATGGAAGAGCCAGGATCTACGTGCATCCGATCCACCTTCACGTCGTCGATGTATTCCGTGTAGTATAGCGGGCGATCGTGTAGGTTGGTTTTGATGAGCATGTCCTGCGGAGAAAAGACGATATTGGGCATCGCTCCTGTACACGCACTGTCTTGGAGATCTGCAGGTTGATTTTCTTCCGTGAGGTTGACTTGAGCCAAGTATGCGTCGACATTTTGGAGTGCATCGCTCAAGCCTGCACGGACATCCTTCGAGAGCCTCAGGAGTTCATATAAGGACAATTTGGCCGGTGTATTGGCCAACTGCGCTAGTATATCGAAGTTGTAGGGCCTCTCCAGCCCCTGAGGTATCTCTTTCCGGAGGGATTTGTCGAAGCGAGTCTCCTTCGGCCTAGGCTTGTCGGTCGTCGGAGGCTGAGGGGGCCCTGAAGCGTCAGTGGTAGCTGGAGGATGATCATCAGTGGAGTTCTCAGCCACAGGTTGGGATTGTGCTCTAGATCGAGTAACGACGGCCGTGACTTCTTCCACATCTGCCGAGATAGTACGGCAGGATCCGACTTTTCCACTTCTCTTCTTATGAATGGAAGGCGGCGTGGACTGAGTCACCTCGTAGACCAGGTCCGGATGGACCCACATGATTTCTCCTCGTGATATGGTGAGGGGTACTAGACCAGCGGTTTGATCACGAGCAAGCGGAAGATTAGCAATTTTCATCGTCGCCAGAGGGATGGGTATGACACCGTCTTGAGTCTCCATTGGAGGGAAGCTGTCGAATTATACGGACACCATATTGGCTGCTACGGTTACCTCCTCGAAATCGATGGCCAGAGCGTTCGAATCGATGAGGTTTTGGATATATTGTTTCAGTTGGTAGCAGTCGTGTGTAGCATGTTGGACGTAGCGGTGGTAATGGCAGAACTTTAGATTCTCTAGATCTGCAGGTCGAGGCTCCCGTCTCGATGGAGGAAGCTGAATTCTGTCTCCTTGTATGAGCATGTCCAAGATAGGCTTGACGTGGCCATCTTCGAAAGAATAAGTGATTTGAGGCCATTGTTTGTCTGCTGGTTGTGACTCAGGCTTCTGGGCTTTATCGGCCACCATGGCTTGCTTACCTCTGTTGTCCTGATTGTTGGAGGGGCTACTCCTATTGTCGTTGTTGGTGCTGGGACGCTTGCCCTTGTTCTCTTCCTCCGAAATGTGCAACCCCAGTTGGCGAGCCTTCTCAACCGTTCTTCGGCACTTGTGGCACTGATGATAAATGCCTTCCAGTCCTTGAATTGACTTTCGCCCATCCAGAGACTAATTGTTGGGAGCAATCTCTTTTGGAAAATTTCAATCAAGGAAGAATCTAGATTACCGGATGGTAGCTTCATTGCGGTTTGACGAAACCGCTCAATATAATTCCTCGTCAACTCTTTCTCTCCTTGGACGACGTCCATGAGGGTAGACATCGTGACGTCCTGTCCTACCTCGTAGAATCTCTCCAAGAACAAGCGCTTGAAGCCAGCGAAGGAGTGGATGCAGTTGTCTAGCAGATTGCGGGTACCAGTCGAAGGCGATTCCTTCCAATGCCCCAATGAATAATCGTGTGAGGATAGCATCATCATAGGGCAGATGGTCGGTGGTGACCTCGAAGTAAGTGATGTACCAACTTGGTGAGGTCTTACCATCATATGGGTTGATATTGAATGGCTTATATCTTTGTGGGAATGAAACATCCCTGCATTCAGCAGGATATGGTTGCCGTATTCTGAGATCTTGAGAGTTTTCTCGGGCGTGGAACATGGCTCGGAGCTCCTGAACCTCTCTTCTTACTTCTCGGGCCTCATCTGTCGCGGTAGCGGCCGTTATTTCGGGAGGATTATTGTCCGGGTTTGGTGTCGCTGAATTTGAATCTATATTGAT
>JANAVB010013798.1:0-7500 GCA_029216955.1 Iris pallida | reverse complement strand
TACTTTACTGCATGATTATATTTTCTAACCTGCTATGATCTATTGAGATGTGCTGTACTCGCTCCTGTCCTGACTGGACCTATTGAAAATATTACAGAGGATGAGGAGGAGGCCCTATGTACCACCTATTATGGAGCAGGATTAGACGACACCTGCGACCTGGTTCCTCTGGAGGACCCAGCTGCAGTACAGGATGCTACTCCCATAGTCTAGGCTAGATAGCTAGGCTTTAGTTTTCTTTCGCCATTGTTATTGACTTTCAGTTGTTCTTCTGAGATGTTGTATATATTTAGAGACTTGTATTGAGCTGGATGTGCTTGAGTTGTTATCTTAGACATTTAGATTTTCTCCGTCTTAATTGTATTACATCATGCTTTTGATCTCTCTATCTACCTTTACTATTCTGTATCTGCCTTAGATGTGATTGAGACTGTTCTGTTATGTCACCTCCATTCGGAGTGTATATACTGTACAGGTACCTTTATATTGTTAGATGATTGACCTAGAACAGCGTTCTACCGCCGACACTGCGGCGTAGGCTGGGCGTTGTTACGTTCTCGTACCCTCACAGTGTGTGCGGGTCGTGACAATACCGACTAACCAAGCCTGATGATGACTTGCTCATGATACCTATTAACAACAAGTTCCTGAAGAAATACTATGTGTAACCTTTTTTTAATGTTCACATATGATCAGTCATGTAAATGTACAGCACGATGTTTATGTGATTCAAAAATTATCTAACTAGTATCCGTATTTCAAGAGTCTTGAATACGCCTTGGATAATAGGTCCTCTAAAATATTTCCCCAGTGGAATCATTCTCGTTTTTGGACTCTGCCCAAGCTCGGTTTGATAAAAATAAGTCACGTCCCTATTACCTCTAAATTGTTTTCCGATAATTATTTTCCCAGTGGAATGATTAAGAAATATTTTGCCATGTCCATATAACCACTGATCAAAGCATTCATCAAGGATAATCACGTCCATACCACCTCTGAATTATCCACTCCCACCTAACGTTATATATCTTTCCACGTCTATATTACCTCTGGTCAGATATAGAACATCCTCTACTATTACGTCCATATTACCTCTACTAGCAGCTTCGTTCAACTTATTATCTATATTCAAAAAAAACTTGAATATAAAACGGATAATAGGTCCACATCAAATTCCCCAGCAAAATACCCACCAGAAATATCCTTGCTACGTCCACATTACCTCTAGTTTCGATATTCACAAATCCACATTCACTTTGAAAAAATTATTTATTCTTTACTTGAACGTCTATCAAGAGACAAAAAAGGTGCAAGAGCCGTGACGGCTAGAAAAAAAAAAGAAGTTACAAAGAATCTAAGGGATACATAGGCGATTGATGTTGTCCCTTAGAGCCGCGATTTCGGCTTCAGGCTTTGCGGTAGCTCGATGGCGCGTCTCTCTGACGAGCAGTTTCATCCTAGAAAAAGATCAGACTCAAATGCTCTCGCTCTATCTTTGCCAGCTGTTCTTCTAAATGGGCAGAAGTGGTGACGGTCATGGCAGCCTGAGCCAAATAATCCTCCTGCTCAGATGTTGTCGTCCTTAAGTTGGCTTCCTGTTGGGCAATCTCGCTCTTGATCTGCAGGATGTGATTATACTCGGTAATCTGCGTGGCCAGTTTATTCTTCGAGGCAGCAGCACTCATTTGCAGCATCGAACTGACCATACCGGTCAGCCAATTCGCCGATCTTTCGAGCATGGGCATCCTTCTTCGCCTGGAAAGTAGCCTTCTCTTCCGCTAGAGCCGTGATCAAAGCCTCATCTTCTGCGTGAAACAACGACGTTGGGCTCCGCTATTTGGTATCCCGAAACCTGGCCACCTGACCCTCCAGGTCATTCAAAACTTTTCTCAGAGTATTGGCCCGTTCTTTATAACTGGCAATGCTCTCGAGGGCTGCCCCTTGGTATTCGACAACAGCTTTCACAAGACCAAAGGCAGCATTCCGATTCAGGACTCCAGGAAGCTTTACTTTCAGCACAAAGTAGAAATCTTTAATGATTTCTTGGGCCATCTCGTCGTCTTCAGTGGAGGTCATCGGAGAGGAAGCTTGGAGAGTCTCTTCCGTTCCTAGAAGGGATACTTGACAAGAAGTCGAACCTGAGAAAAAACCAATAATATACATCAGTAACCAAAAAAGAGGAAGAAAAATATGAAAGAGTTATAATTTCGTACCTTCGGCTTGCTCAACTCTAGCCTGGACTACGCCATTAGTCTTAGCTTCAGGGAAACCAAGAGCAGGCCCTGACTGCTCAAGAAGAACAATATCAAGGCCCTGAGCGGCATCATGCCTGATATCTTCCACAATCCCAGTCGAAACGGGAGCAAATACAGCAATAGCCCCCTAAGCAGGCTGTTCAACCGCTCCTTCTGAGGCCCATATCTGCTCACTAACAGCTCCCTCCGCACGAGCAAAATTGGAGGAGCCAGGAACAATCTCTGTCCCTACCATAATGCCTGAGGCTATCTTCGCGAGTGGTTTATTCCCCTTGTCTATAAGGGAACATACAGTCGTGGTCAGCCTCACGAGGAGCATGCAAAATCAAAGTCAAAAAAATCTCATCCGAAGAGAGGCACAAAGATAACATACCCGCAGGAGGATGAGCCGATTGGACTTGATTCTCATCTAAGTCCCTCATTACGGCTCCAATCGCTGACATATCCCCCAAAGAAATGTCATAGGAGGGACTGATTTTTGTTGTCATCATGGTCTGGGCCTTCGTCCTGATTATCTCGTCGCTCAACTCTTACAGCTGAAGAAGACCTGCCCTCATCCATCGATCGAGGACAGGCAGGGGACACCGTTGTCGCATCCACCTCCTCAGATGAGGAGGCACCCACCTCAACTACAACTGCAGGGTCCTGTGCAAAGGAAAGACGCAAGGGTGAGAAAGCCTCTAAAGGTTGGACCAAAACAGCTATGGAGTCTAGGAAGGGATCTACCTCCCGAATGGTAATGGCCTGCAACGTCGTCTGCCGAGAAGACCTTCTGGGAGGAGGTGAGCCGGCACCCACGTCTGCGACCTTCTTCCTCCCCCGGGAAACAACTACCATCTTTCTTTTGGGCTAGGGAACCAGTTCGGTGGAAGCTTTCCTCTTATGAGGAATGTCGGGAAGAGGTCCTTCAGTATCCTTTCTCCGAGGCGCTGCAACGATAGGCTCCTCAACAATAACTCTCTGTTGCAGCGCTGCAGCCGGTTCAACTGTGGGCACGGCGCCCTCCTTTCTGCTACTCCCCATTGTGCACACCCATCCTATATCAGCAAGAGTAGGGGCAAGCTTGGTCCCCGATATAAAACTATGCTCATGGTCATACCGAGAAGGAAGGGTATTGACCTGAATATAGAACTTAGCAGCAACAAAGAGCATGTGGGTGTCGGGTTTATCTTGGGGCAAGGTAAAAACTGCCCCTGTACATCCAACATTATAGTCGCCCCATGCACGTGCCCCGTCGATCAGACTCCTTATCGACTGGAGATGAGGACTGGGATTGCCCAAGAGAAGCTGGCTGTAGCTGAATTGTCGTACAATACGGCTCGGCAAATAAAGTTCCAGAAAAGTGTGGTTCCTGTTCCTGAACACCATATGGGAAGGCCTAATGGATTGGTTCCAACGAAATGCTCCAATAGAAAGTCTAGTAGTGAGTGCTCCCTCATCTACTGGGGTGTATCCCGTGCGACCACTACCAGACGGAGGCGATACTCTAAAGAATTCATAGTTATGTAGAAAACTCAAAGCCCTCCTACAAACAGGTACCCCCGTAATGGTCCAATCCGTACCTCTGAACCTCCGAAGGAAGGCATCCCCTCCAAAGAGTCTGCCACCAGCCCAGCGTTCATCAATCTGGGACAACGCAGCACCAGCCACCCCATCAGATAGTAGAAGGGAAACTCAGTTCTAGCAAGGTCCTTCCTGCCTTTGGGTGTTATCGCATTCACATATTTGTGATTTGTTGTGCCTAAATTTTCAATTTTTACCATTTTATGGAATAGTAACCTTTTAATAATTTCTCAGTTGTTTGTTAATGACTAATTTCTTATATAGGATGGTAGACCCCTTACAACCTTGATGGTTGTTGTTCCCTTACCTTCCAAATTAGGACACCCTAGATTGCTTGTGTGTTGATACCATAGTACTGTTTTGACCTAGAATGACCAGTGCACCTAGGAGAGACTTCCAACTACAACAGTATGCCCTGACCCTGTATGCTATTCCTTTAAATTGCATGGTTTAGATAAAATTCTTAGGACCTTGATTGTCGGGAAATAGGGATGTTACCCCAATTAGTATCAACTGTGGATATAATAGAGGTTAGTCCTTGATGTGGGAAATGTGTTTATAAACCTGTAGCTTATGAGATTTATAGTATCAGCCCTGATAGGATTGGAAAGTTAAGAGCTAGCCTATTATAGCTCTTTTTGCTAAATTCTGGTTGCCAACACTTAGGTAGCTAGCATAGGTAAAATCCTAATAAGTTGACCAGCGGATGACCAAGTACTAGGATGTTGAGAAAATTGACTAGTGATTGACCCTTGACTATGTTTGACCCAAAAGGGGGTACGATCATCTTAATTTCGAGGGCAAAATTTTTATAAGGTGGGTATGATTGTAACACCCAGATTTCCAAATGAGGATAATTTTGAAATTTTATAATTTTGATTAATCGATAATAAGATTTAACTCATGTTGTGATTTTTGGTAATTTTTTAATCGATTTAAAACTATTTTAAAATATTGAATTATGATTTTGATGGTTAACTAGTTAATCCCTAGTTTTGCTAAGCTTAGAGACTAACCATGACCATGGGGACCTAACCATGTGATTAGAATAATTATTTACAATTTTTTTAGGCTAAAGATATTTTGGTCATTTCGTGACTTTTGAATTATTTAGGATTTTGATTAATTGGTGAATTTTAGATTATTTTAATAATATATAAATTGATGTATTATGATTTTGGTCATTTTTTATATTTTAATATTTTAGAAAATTTTTATATTTTTAGTATTGTTTTATTGGATTTGTTTAGTCGGGTTTGAGTTTCGTCTCGTTCCGACTTGTATTGTGACCCGGGTAGCTTGAACTCTAGATGGGACCCAATATTAAGTTAAGTATGGCTCACAAGACCCAACATTAAGTTAGTTAAACTAATTTTTATCATGTTAGAATGGTTAAGTTAGAGACTCAAAACTAGATCATTTTGACCCCAAACTTGAACTTAGTCTAGACTTAAACATATGAGACTAGAGAGGGGCAATTAGAACATTTTCCATTAGCCCTAATGGACTCTTTATGTCAGCCACCTTTAGGAGAGAATGATTCATTTCATTCATTACAATCTTGCCTTTTTATTTTTTTTTTTTCTTCTCCAATTTTAGAGAGCCTTTCCATTGATTTGATCTCCAAATCAAATCATTCCTTCACCAAACCTTCCCTCAATCATTCTCATTCTCCAAGGGAAGGGTGCTACCAAGGATTGGAAGAGGAATGCAAGGAGGAGTGTCCACTTTGAGGGATCTTCGTATCGGAGCCGTGTCCTAAAGGATTTCATTGGGATTCCACTCCCAAAAGGTAAAACCCATCCTCTAAATCGATTTCCTTTGCATAAATTAGTTTTGAATCCGTAGGATCCATCCTCATGCATGTGTCCCATTTAAATTCAAATTTGAGGCTATTTGGAGCTCTCTTGAGGATTTTAGATATGTGTCTTGTGTCCTACTTGATATATCCCAAATTAGGACACCTCATGTGTATTTTTGTATGATAATAGTTTAAATAGATATTTAAATTCAGTTTTATAATGGTTAAAGAGTGGATTGATCTTAGTTAGGATGGTTAGAATGAGTTTCATTTGGATACCTATGTTTGTATCCAAGTATCTTGGCCTATATGTGTTCTTTTGTCAAATCCGTCATAATTTTCATCCACGTTTTTATTAACCAAAGCAACTTAGAAATGTCATAACTTTTAGCTTAGAACTCCGATTTATCTTCCATTTTTTTAAAAGATCCGTATCGAAGTTATCTTTCCAAATATATATTTTAATAATCAAATTCTTTCTATAATCTGTAGAATTATTTGAGTGACAGCTGTACGAAAGACGAACGTGTTTCGGTATTTTCGCGTTTTTGGGAGCTTCCGGACACGAAAATGCAATCCGTTTAAAGTTTCGGAAAGCTAACACAAAGGGCTACGACATACTTTAATCCTAGAATTTAGTGAATGCCCAATTGGTACAGTATTGGTTTTAAGTAGAAGAGTGACTATACGATATATGCATTTTATGTAACCTATGAGCCTATGTAGTATGGATTAAATAAATATAGAGTATATAATGCATGATATGTTAGATGAATGAAATATATATATGATATATATTCTCTTTACATTAATGTATATATAGGTTGAATGCAAGCATGTAGGAATGCAATTAATATAATGCATATAAGCAATGCATGAATGAAAGAATGATATACAATGTATGTATGAAAGTATATAATGAATGCTAGATATGAATGCAAGATATATATGTAATGATAGATATGAATGCATAATGTTTAAATATTGTAATGCAATTTATAATGATAACATGTATGGTAATGTAGAGTATATGATGCAAGCATGAATGAATGGAGGAAATACATGTATATAGGTATATAGAATATAATATATAAATGCAAGCATGCAAGATAATGTATTGTATCCATATATGATGTATTCAAATTAAAGATAATGTAATATATGAAAGGAATGACTGATAATATATAACATGATATGTAAGGTAATGCAAGGTATGAAATATGATGTGTGCGTGTTGTATGTCTCTATGTTAATGTATGAAATGATATGAATATACAATGTATACATATGTATAAAACATGTAGGTAATGCATAGATACATGAATGAAATGAATGTTTGTAATATGTTAATATAAATACAAGTATCTAATATGCATGAATGTAAGTATAATATAATACAAGTATACATGATGTATCATGTAAATGTAATATACATGATATGTATGTATGCATGTATACAAGGTAAGTATGTATGTATATTTCTATAAATTGAGTTAACCTATAACCTTTTACACATATACATTCATACACCCTTTGACATCATGTATCCCATGTCACATACACCTACCTATAAATTTTAGAACATTAAATAATCCTTTCAACACATGCCAAACACACACATACTCACTTACTCTTTTACCTCTCTTTCTATATATATATATATATATATATATGTATATGCCTATAATATAGCTTTCCTATGTATATCTATGTATATGAATATGTGAATAGATGCATATATATATATATATATATATATATATATAATATATATATATATATATATATATATATATATATATATATCTATATATATATATATATATATATATATATATATATTATATATATATATATATATATATATATATATATATATAT
>JANAVB010013797.1:0-24300 GCA_029216955.1 Iris pallida | reverse complement strand
AAGTTCATGATTTGGGTATTCAGGGATTTCGGATTATCGAAAAAATAGGATAACATGTGTACAGATCCATCAACAACTCTTGGTTTCTCCATGATCATCAACGGTCCAAGCAGAGGGCTTCTTCAAACTGAGCAGAGGAGTTAGGCAGGGTGACCCTCTATCGTCCACCATATTCATCATCACCAAATCTCTGCGGAAATCTCAATAGGATGGTGGACACTCCACGCTTCCAACACTTCCACACCACCACTGGATGTCCGATCATCACCCACATGGCCTACGCAGACGACATCTATTTTCTCTCGGCGACGTAGGGTCCGTGGAATTGGTTCGTAATACCCGAGAGATACACCAATGTTCGGGACAACGCATCAACGCCAGCAAGAGCATCATATACACCCACCATAAAGCCAACAGGGACCACTCCGCTCTACTCTCTAACATACTTCCTTCTCTGTAGTGTATCCCCGTTCTCCTACCTTGGATGTCCGCTGGTGTATGACATATCCAATACGGGTATCTTCGAAGTGATAGTGAGCAAAATCAGAAAAAAAAAAAAAGGAAGGCACAATGCTATTCTTTCGTCGGGAGGAAAGATGATCCTCATCCAGCACGTCCTCTCTTCCATTCCATCTTCACCATGGCCACCTGCTCTCCCCCTAAGAAGGTGCTCACCTCCTTCGAGACCCTCTTCTCAACCTTTTTCTGAGACCACAGTGACGGCAAAGACAAGCACTACTGGGCCAGTTGGGACATCATGGCTAGCCCGACAGAGGATGGAGGATTGGTATTCAGCAGATTGTCGCAAATCGTTGGTGCTTTTTCTATGAAGTTGTGGGAAGCTTCGCATGACCAACTCTATCTGGGCCCGGATCATGAAAGCAAGATATTTTCGACACTCACATCCTTCAGCCACAGACTCCAACAACAGATCTTCTGCGTCCTGGTGCCGCATCCTCCACGGACGACTCCTCGTTGAGCCTCTCATCTGCCTTCAGCTAGGCTCTTGCGGATCGTCCCCCTTCCACGAGCACGGCTCGGGGACGCCCCCTACCGCAGACTATGCATGCCCCTACAAAAAGCGCTATTCGAGACCTGTGGATCAGCAAGAACGGCTGGCAATGGGACAGGGTCAAGGAGTGGTTACGTGAGGAGGCGGCCTCGGGCCTCGTCGCTTCCGGTCTAAAGATCACGAGCGCCCCAACGTCTTGAAATGGGCCGCCACATCCGACGAAACCATCACGCTAGCTTCAATGAGGAGAGCGGCTCGCGGACAACGGTTTGCCAAACGCCATTACCGCCTTTTTGGCAGTCCTGCATCCTCAAAAAATGGTCATTTCTGAAGGAACGAAATAGTAAAGCGTAATACTCTAGAGGGGGGTGAATAGAGTTGGCAGCAGAATAATGCTAATTAAAAAGGTTAGCAGCACAATAACAGAATATTAATCACAACTAAAATAAAGTAAAGGCAGAGTTAAGAGAGCAAACGCAAAGACAGCGATGTATACTGGTTTCCTCTGTTGAGGACTAATCCAGTCGGTAGAACTCTTGCTACCGTTGAATCCACTATAAGAAAAATCGCAAGTTTTCTTATAAAGTCCTTGCAACTTCTACAACACGAGCTTTGATACGAAGAACTCGTCCAACTTCAAATGTGAAGAGGTATTCTTCAATCAAGCCTTCTGATTACAATCTCTCAGAAACTTCTAGACCGTACCGCACTGGCAAATCGACTAGAGAATTGTAATTGGCTTGGGATCTGAAATTTAAAGCTCAAGAAAACTCTTTTGGAAGACTGAAAGCTTTAGACAGAGAGAAGATTGAAAGTGAATGAGTGATTTAAAATGATCGAAATCCTTCTCTAATTATAGGTGTTCCAAAGGCAGACTTCTGACAGAATTCGGGCAGAATTTGGGCAGAATTCGGGCAGAACTCTATGAGCAAATTCGATCAAATTCGCTACTGAAGGAGGACCAAGTAACAAGGATTCAAAATCACAACGGCCACCAACCGAACTCTGGCCGAACTCTGGCCGAGGTCCGAGTTCTGTCAGGTTTTAGGGTTTTGAAAAAGCTTTTTGGTGATTTTTGAATACCTTTTCGAAAACCTTTTGTAAACCTTTTTGAGGTCATTTTAAAAATATTTTGAACTCATTTAAGGGTAGCATATTTGCCAGTACGACTCGGTGTACAACATATTCCTAGACTCAAATACAATAAAAAATATATTGCATAAGGAATTACAGACTCGAGTAGGCAAACAGATCTTCGGTCTTGAATTCAGTGGATAGCCATGCTTGATCATGTCCAAGAGTCCGAGATGTCCCGACTAGCTTCGTATATCTAGACAGAGTTTGATCAATTATTAAAATCAGGTTGACCATATGACCAATGGGCCAACAATCTCCCCCATTTTGATAATTGACAAACTATGAATGATATAACATTAAGCTTGTTCAAAAAATATCAAAAAATAGAATTGTTCATATCCTGTATTATCTCAAAAAAATGTTAGATCTTTTAATTTTTCTTCCCCTTTGTCACTTAGCAAAATAATTACAAAAGATAAAGCTCCCCCGCAATCAATACATAAGTAACAAAAGAGAAATATCACAGGCATGTATTGTAAAAAATCATCACAGGCATAATTTCAGACAGTTATAAAAAAATGAAGCAATATAAGAGATAGTGCTATCATAAACTGAAACTGAAACAGTGCTTAAATAAACTGGAATGCCATAAACTGAGGCAAAATAAACATGTCCATGAAATAACAGAGTACTAAAGCAAACTAGAAAGTGCTAATAATAATCAAAAAGTACTGATAGTAACTTGTAATGTCGGAGCATTTCCAAATGCACAATAAATAATCACTCAAAATCATATAGTAACATCTCCTCATCATCATCCTTATCATCATCATTAGCTCGACCAGCATGTCCTGAAGGACCAACTCCAGAGGTACCAGCGCCAGAAGGATGAGGAGGGGCGCCAGCATAGAACTCACCAACAAAGTCACGAGGTGGAGCACGATCAGGACGGTACCAATCATAGGCGTACCCGGGCTAGAGTAGGTATGAACAGCCTCATCCTCACAACGATAACCAGAGAAAGCTGGATCTCTAGGGATGGAACCGGCTGAATGACCAGTCTGGGCGAAACGAAGATCATCTAAGGAGTTTACAAGCGCCTGATAACGGGTGACATCGCAGAACTCACGCTCGCGAGCCATGTCCGTCATCGAGACGTACAAAGCAGATAAATGCTGATGTATGCCCTCAAATGTCATGGCATACTGATGAGGTGGGGGAGGAGGTGCAGTAGGAGGAGCAGGAGGAGGAGCTGAAGCAGTCATGCTACGACGAGATAACTGAAGAAACTTGGGCTCAGGGTCCTGAGTACAAGTCGACAGATCGATATTGAAGCACTGAAAGATGTGTGGGAGAGTCATCGCGTAAGAGAGATTTCTATCTCTTGCACGACAACGATCCATCATCTGAATCATGGTCTTAGGGGCAGAAAATGGAATCCCCTTAAGAATGTGGTTTGGCGGACAGCTCAAGAGAAGCCACATCATCCTTTGAAGTAAATTTTGGAAGGATTGTGGAATAGATGATGCGATACAATTCATAGTTAAACAAGTTCAGGTTGTTAGCCTTGAACTTTCCAGAGCGTACTCTATCAGGTGCACAGAGTTCCGCTTTGAAACTGGCGAGTGTCGTGCCTTCGGGAAAATCAAATTCAGTGATGTCAACTAGCGGTTCACCTTCGTTAGGGATACCAAGGATCTCCGCTAAGAGGTCATCATCGAAATTGATATCAATACCTCCAACACGAGTGCTCACATCAAAAGTGTTTAATATGAGATTGTAATAAAATAATCTAATGGCATTAGTTGCTATAGGGAAGCAGAGTTTAACAAAAGATGTAACCCTAATGCCTCAAAGAAATGACGATGATCAGGAAATACAGTCCATTTGACTAGAGCACCTGTGCATATGGATCTCATGGAGAAGTCTCCATACCACAGTAGGGCTTGGTCTAGGGTTTGAAAGAAAAACCCGTCGAACGTGCCATCGCTCATTTGGACCGGCGAGAAGAGGGAATCCGTATACGGATGCGAAGATGACCCTTCCTCACTGGGGGTCGTCTTCTTCCTCTTTGAAGGATTGAATTTGGGTGCCATTTATACAAATTGAAGTAAAAATGCACTAATTGAAAAGTGGAGAAGGATGTGGTTATACCTCCCGAAATCAAAGTATGTCGAAGAGAACGACGAACTCCGCACGAATCCAAATTTTGGATTGATTTCACCACTTGGATTGGAAGGAAGAGGGTGGTGAAGAACTAGGGTTCGGGACTCCTTCGCGACTGCTTGCTGCTGTTATGAAGTAGTTTGGAAGCAATGAAGAAGAAGGGCTCTCGGGCTCTGGCTATATAACCTGAAACCCTCAACCGAACTCGGGCCGAATTCGGTCAGAGCTCTGGCCGAATTCGCCTAGGGTTCTTTGTAGTTGATTTTTGCCATTATTTTTTATTGTCTCATTTCAAATATTTAATTCAAAGATTAGTCATTTCAACTTCAATTAACGTAATTAATATTATTTTATAGATTAAATATCGTTACACAGCGACTGTTTCAGATTAGCTGTAGGAGTCCTGTCCCAGCTGGCGGAGGTTCACCGGGGAACTCTTAAGTACCGCTTCGCTTCAACCGTAGTTGTGGTGACAGACAGACTCTTTATTGGCTTGTCTCTAATACAGTTTTTGCGTAATGATATATAATCATAAAACAAAATTAATTAATATTATTGACGTCCAAAATTCCTAATTCTCGACGTAAATAATTGAAACGATCTTCCGCTAGAGGTTTAGTGAAGATGTCAGCTAGTTGATTTTCAGTATCTATGTACACAAGGTTTATATCTCCATTTTGATGATAATCTCTAAGAAAGTGATGTCGAATCTCGATATATTTAGTACGAGAGTGACATACTGGATTCTTAGTCAAATTAATAGTGCTCGTGTTATCACAGAAAATGGGAATATGTGTGTAAAATAAATCATAGTCTTCTAAGGTGTCACGCCCCAGAACCAGAATACTGGAGAGCGGGGGCGGACATAGCCAGCTACGTATAATGAAATGGAATCTATCCCACTATACAGTCACGGCTGTCTAGAAATATGAGGGTTTATCTACAAGCCATCAGTCTCTTAAGGTCATAATTATCCTATTGTCTCAATCTCAACAAGTAATGATAATAACAAGATATCAGATCACCAAATATACAATTGTAAGGTGTCCCAAATATTACATATCCAGATGATCATGAAGCTAGTCGTACAAAATGTAAGGACTAGCAAGAGTTAGTCGTACATGATCAACCTCGAGTTGCCAATCATGATACAGCCCGTAGGCAGACAGTAAGTAAAATGTACACGAGCTAACACTTGCTCGGCGGCTAAACGCCTCAAAAGAATAATGTACAATTACAGTGGGAGAACAAAAGAAACCCACTCGTTGCCAGGATTTCCTCTAGTGGTCACCATCTGGATGGAAAGCAGGTAGATCCTTTGCTGCTGCTTCCGGTATCTGGCCATACAAAACCAGCGGGGTCAGACCCCAGAAAGAGCAAGTGCCACAAAGGAGGCCACAAAATAAGAACTAAGCCAGCAATTAGCACCATAATATAATTACATAAGAAGAGATAGTATTTTAAGAAAAGCATGATAGAAGAATATAAAAGACAATCTTGTACAGAATCGATAAAGGCAGAACATATGGAAAGCATGACAGGATGATATACGATGAGATAACCATGGGACTATTCAGATAATCAGGTTACAACCCGTAAACCAAACAAGGACCGGGATTGTAACCCTTCGTCTGAACGGAACTTGGATTCTTCCACCATTTATCGGCAAAATATAAGAAAAATCATGACAGGTAGCAATTCTTGTGCAGGAATCAAGACAAGACTAGACAGGTTATGCCTCATTCAATCAATCACGGCCAAGCAGAAACTACGGCTTACTACTTTAACTAACTCGAATTATCACAACCTAGTTACTAGCAAGATGCAATGAGAATTCCAAGTCCGGTTACCTGTTTGTTACTACCTGAGTGATCCCAGCAAGAAAAGGAAAAGATAGCAGGATATAGCAGACACACTGTAGTAAGATACATGTGTCCTAAGGTACCACACTCGACGGTGGGCTGGAAGTGCGCTCATCTCGACGGATAGTAACAAATCCCAAGTATATATATATATAAGGCCGGGACCAAAGGGGCAACGGGTAACTGGGAAATTCTCCATGAAATATTTGATCAATCTAGTCATTAATCCTAGCCATATTCAGTATGAATCCCTGACCGAGGGAAACCAGGGATTCATGTCTTAGACATGATGCAAGACAAGACAGGTTCATTTGTACAAACACATTCACCCATGGTGTCCGGGCCATTTATTCTTGTCAAGTCGTGTTAGCCGTCGCAACAGCATTAAGATAAATCATGTCAGGATACTTGTCGGGAGTGCGCCACGACGGGCCACTATCATGTCAGGTTGGTCATGTCAGGAGTGCCCCACTACGGGTCACTATCGTGTTATGCTAGTCCTTTGTCATACCATGCCATGTACGATAGCCATTCCAAACATATTAAGTAAAATCAAGTTCATGACAAAAGGCGTAAGGATATAAAATGGGCGTAAAATATCTAATAAAATATCAATATACAGGACTATAGAAAAGCCAAGCTTAAAGAAATAAGACCAAAACTCCAAGATCCAATGGTTAAGCAAGGGGTCAGGGGAGCAGCGTATGCAAAAAGTCACGCACGCTACAGAGAGCAGCGTAGGTGAAAAGTCACGCACGCTACAGAGGGCTGCGTGGGTGAAAAGTCACGCACGCTAGAGAGAGCAGCGTGGGTGAAAAGTCACGCACGCTACAGAGAACAGCGTGGGTGAAAAGTCACGCACGCTGAGAGAGCAGCGTAGGTGAAAAGTCACGCACGCTCAAGGGAGCAGTGTACGTGAAAAGTCACGCACACTCAAGGAGTCACGCTTCCAACAGGAAGCGTACTCAAGTCTGCGTACGCAGCGCTAAAGAGCACGCGTAGCTCAGGGTGCGTACGCTAAACAGCTCTGCACACACTGCTCGCTGTCTTCTCCAGACAGCAAGAACACCATGGCTGAACCCAAAGCTTCAAAAGCTCACAACTTGGCCATCCGAACTCCAAATCCGGATTTCCAAAGCTCCAACTTGGGTGAAACTGAATGCTCTTCCACATGGAAGCATCAAAAACCCATAAAATCCAACTAAAGTAGATCAAATCATGCAAAATCCAAAAATAGCTAAACCTAGATCTAGAACAAAGGAAGCTCCAAATCACAAAATAGCAAGTCCAAATGTTGATCACCATGTCCTAATCTAGCAAATGAACTAAGAAAATAGGGCTCTTATGAAGTGGCAAGGTGCACTTGCCTAGGGTTGGGAGAGTTGTGTAGGAGAAGAAGAAGAATAAGAAAATTTATGAAGGAAGTAATGAAGAGAGAGAGTGGTTGGTGGTGTTATAAAGTGGGGGAGTTGTGGTGTGTTGAGGGTGGAGCATAGGGCTAGGGTGTTCCAACACAAAAAAAACTGAACCAAACCAAACCATCCCCAATAAAACCGAGCCATGCCAAAACCAAAATACGAGAAATACCGAAATTCCACAAGTTAAGAAAAATAAAAATACATGCCAAAATCCAGATACGAGTATAAATATGAAATACGAAAAATATGGGAAATGAGGGTGACATAAGGTTTGTTTCATCCACAAAATCTGAGCACAACAACGTCCTGCGGTGATGTACTCAGCCTCTGTTGTTGATAGGGCTACAGAATTTTGCTTTTTACTAAACCATGAGACTAAAGCCTTGCCTAAGAAATGACATGTGCCACTGGTACTTTTTCTATCAACTTTGCATCCAGCAAAATCTGTATCTGAATAACCAATAAGGTCAAAGGACTTAGTTTTGGGATACCACAAGCCAACAGAAGAAGTGCCTTTAAGGTATCGAAAGATACGCTTAACTGCGGACAGATGTGATTCCTTTGGGTTAGCTTGAAAACGTGCACACAGGCAAACACTAAACATTATATATGGACGACTAGCAGTTAAATAAAGTAAACTACCAATCATACCTCGATACTTACGTGTGTCGACTGGCTTGCCTTGTTCATCTGAATCAAGCTTTGTTGAAGTTGCCATTGGAGTGCTAATAGGTTTGATATTGTCCAGATCAAAATTCTTTAGCAAGTCTTTTGTGTACTTGGCTTGATTTATAAATGTCCCATTATCAGTTTGTTTGATTTGCAATCCGAGAAAGAATTTTAGCTCTCCCATCATGCTCATCTCAAACTCATTCTGCATACACTTAGAAAATTCTTGACACAGAGATTCATCAGTAGATCCAAATATAATATCATCAACATAGATTTGAATTAAAAGAAGTTTGCCATTAAAAGACTTAATAAACAGTGTAGTGTCAACCTTGCCTTTTGAAAAACCATTGTCAAGTAGAAAAGAGCTTAGACGACATACCAAGCACGAGGGGCTTGTTTTAAACCGTATAAGGCTTTCTTCAACTTGAAAACATGATCAGGGTTTTTGAAATCCGTGAAACCTGGAGGTTGTGCTACAAAAACTTCTTCTTTTATAAAACCATAAAAAATCACTCTTGACATCCATTTGAAATAGTTTGAAATCATGAAAACATGCAAATGCATATATCATGCGAATGGATTCTAATCTCGCAACTGGGGCATAAGTCTCATCGTAGTCGATACCTTCTTCTTGATTATATCCTTGAGCTACGAGTCGAGCCTTATTACGAGTCATTAAACCATTCTCATTCAGTTTATTTTGGAATACCCAACGGGTGCCAATGACCGGATGATCAATAGGCCTGGGAACAAGTTCCCAAACTTGATTCCGTTCAAATTGGTTTAATTCCTCTTGCATAGCATCTATCCAAAAACTATCACTATATGCTTCATCAATAGTTTTGGGTTCTAGCTGTGAAATAAATGCAACACTAGAAACAATATCTCTACTGGATGTACGAGTACTTACTCATTTGGTAATATCACCAATTACCAAATCTTTTGGATGATCAGCTGTAAATTTCAACCTTTTCGGTAGATTCTGAAGGTAGCTGGTTCCTGGATCTTCTCTAGGAGGTTCAGCTAGTACAGAGCTTGGTTGAGGATCAGCTGATATTGAGCTTGATGCAGGCAGATCTTCATCACTGTCATCGATAGTCATTTAATTTATTTCATCAAAGGTGACGTTGATTAATTCTTCGATGATCATTGTTCGTTTGTTGAAGACTCTGTATCCTTTGCTCTTGGCCGCATAACCTAAAAATATACCTTCATCGGCCTTTTCATCAAATTTTCCCAAGTTGTCTTTTGTATTAAGAATAAAGCATTTACAACCAAATATTCTAAAGTATATAACTGAGGGAGTTCTATCAAACCATAACTCAAATGGAGTGTTCTTCGATTTGGGACGAATTAGAACTCTATTGAGAACAAAGCAAGCTGTATTGACAGCTTCAGCCCAAAAATATTTGGATAGACTAAACTGGTTTAACATCACTCTGGCCATTTCGGATAGAGTTCTGTTCTTACGTTCCATAACTCCATTTTGTTGTGGAGTCCTAGGGCAAGAAAACTCGTGTATGAACCGTGTGTGTCACAAAATTGCTCAAAATCAGCATTCTTGAATTTGCCACCATGATCTCTTCTAATACGAGCGATCATGTAACTTTTTCATTCTGTACTTTCTTGCAAAAGGCGACAAATTCGGAGAATACATCATTCTTGCGTGTCAAGAAATATACCCACGTGTATCTAGAGAAATCATCTACAATTACAAAAGCATACAATTTACCTCCGAGGCTAGCAACTCTGCTAGGACCGAATAAGTCCATGTGTAGCAATTGTAGAGGTCTAGTAGTACATACTGCGTTTACAGATTTGAATGTGGATCTGGCAGCTTTGTTCTTTTCACATTGGCTGCATACCGAATCCTTCTTGAATGTAATGTCCGGTAAACCGCGTACTAGCTTCTTTGTGGATAATCTTGAGATCGTATCCATATTAGCGTGACCAAGTCTCATATGCCACAGATGACTCTCATCACTCTTGGCCATTAAGCATCTACCTGAAATGTTAGTTTCTTCTAACAAATAGAAAACATATATATTATCTTCCCTGATACCTTCAAAGATAGTACTACCAGTTGAGCTGTCAACTATAGTACATTTGTCTTTGCCAAAGTTGATTCCATAACCATGATCAGCTAGGTGACTTATGCTGAGTAGATTATGTTTCAACTCGGTAACCAGATAGACATCCTTAATTACAGGATAGGGAGACTTACCAACATCACCGATACCAATAATATACCCTTTCAAGTTATTACCGAAGGAGACATAGCCTTCCTTCTTTTTCTTCGACAGTGTTGCAAATAGTGTAGCATCACCGGTCATATGCCGTGAGCAACCGCTGTCGAGGATCCATTTGCTTCTAGCATGTGAAGGGTGTTCCACCTACAAAATAGTTTGCAGATGAAACTTTTGGTACCCATTTCTTGTAGGGTCCTGAAAGGTTAGCCTTTGGTATCCAAGCATAACATTTAAATCAACAAGCTTTCTCATTCTACATGCAGATGAAATATGACCAATGAGGCCACAATAATGATATTGTGCATGTCGAGTGTTGAAAGCTGAGTGGTGTGCATGGTTGGTAGGTTTAGGTTTTCTAGTATAGAAGAAAGCATACATATAATCTTGTTTGGGCTTAACCTTTTGGGGTAAAGGTTTGATAGGGTTAGGTCTGACAGTGTTTGGCTTGGAAATGTTCCAATTTTTCGGTAAGTGACACGTGTTAGGGTAGGAAGAAGCAGGCTCAGGCTGTTTTCCTAACCTAATTTCTAATCTTTTGGAAGTGTCATACAACTTAGTATAATCAGAAGTGAGTGTTTCCATTCTGATTTGTGCACTTTGAAGACTTTTCTTTTTTTTAGAAAGTTCTTCCTTGAGTTGGTCAATAACTTTGTCTTTCTCTTCAGATGACTTGGTAGTCTCATGTAATAACAGCTTTATAGAAGAAAGCTCACCAGACTCACTAACATTATTTCTAACCTCAGCTAGTAGGTCGATAAGTCTACCTATTTTATCTTTGTACTCTTTGAGTACCTTCTTAGAGGTCTGATACTTGCTACGCAGTTTCCTGTAATCAGTCATCAGGTCTCTAAAGGCATCTCCCAATTGCTCAAAGGTGAAGTCATCATAAGTATCAACTACAGGTTCAGTAGGTACCTGATCGATGCCATAAAGCATACATTTGCAGCATCTTCTGATTGTTCGTCTTCTGAGTCGCTGGCTTCACTTTCATGCCATATGCTGGTATTGGCATATCTCCTAGATGTTGATCTCTTCAGGTTCCTTTTTTCATACCTGTTGCTCTTCTTGCTTGATGATGAGTTTGTGGGACAATCCTTTTTCATGTGTCCCTTTTTCTTGCAGCCGTAGCAGACAGCATCATCTTGATACCAGTTGTTGCTGCTGTTGTTGTCTCATGAATCTCTTGAATTTCCTTGCTAGGAGTGCTTGATCTTCAGCATCAGATTCGCTGCTGTCTGAGTCACCTTCAGCAGCTTTTCTGTACTGAGCCTTGAAAGCGATCGTCTTCTCCTTTGGTGTAGGCTCTTCAAAATCTTGTAGCTTCAGTTCATGAGTAAGTAGCTTACCCATGAGTACTTCGAGGGACATAGATGTGAGGTTGTTTCCTTCAATAATTACAGTAGTCTTCGAAATCCAGTTCTTGGTAAGTGCTCGCAGGAGTTTGTGAATCTTTTCATGGTTACTGTACTCTTTGCCTAGGGAGGACAAAGGATTTACAATATCCAAGAATCTTTCGAACATTTGAGTAACTGTTTCGTTGGGCTTCATCTTGAACACCTCATACTCTTGAGTAAGTCTGCTGACTTTAGATTCTTTGACTTGAGTCATGCCTTCATGTGTGACTTCAAGTAGCTTCCACACTTCATTTGCCGTTGTGCAGATAGACACCCTGTTAAATTCAGTTCTGTCTAAAGCACAAAATAGAGCATTAATAGCACGTGCGTCAAGACTGGCCTTTTTCTTTTCCTCCTTTGTATATCTGCTATGGGATTTTTCAACTAAACCTCCATCAACATTTATACGAGGTGACTTTTGATAGCCATCAATAACAATAGACCATAAATCAAAGTCAAGAGATTTCAAGAAGAAACTCATCCGTGTTTTCCAATAAGTATAATTCGTACCATCAAACAGTGGGGGTCTGTTTGTGGCCTGGCCTTCATTTGTGAATTTCACAGTTGCCATGTGTTGTGCTGTGATCTATATGACAGTTAATTAAAAATAATAAATAATTTTACTGTTACCTTTGCTTTACCTGTAACACCCGCTCTGATACCAATTATTAGAACGAAATAGTAAAGTGTAATACTCTAGAGGGGGGTGAATAGACTTGGCAGCAGAATAATGCTAATTAAAAAGGTTAGCAGCACAATCACAGAATATTAATCACAACTAAAATAAAGTAAAGGCAGAGTTAAGAGAGCAAACGCAAAGACAGCGATGTATACTGGTTTCCCTCTTTGAGGACTAATCCAGTCGGTAGAACTCTTGCTACCAGTTGAATCCACTATTGGAAAAACCGCAAGTTTTCTTACAAAGTCCTTGCAACTTCTACAACACGAGCTTTGATACGAAGAACTCGTCCAACTTCAAATGTGAAGAGGTATTCTTCAATCAAGCCTTCTGATTACAATCTCTCAGAAACTTCTAGACCATACCGTACTGGCAAATCGACTAGAGGATTGTAATTGACTTGGGATCTAAAATTTAAAGCTCAAGAAAACTCTTTTGGAAGACTGAAAGCTTTAGATAGAGAGAAGATTGAAAGTGAATGAGTGAGTTGAAATGATCGAAATCCTTCTCTATTTATAGGTGTTCCAAAGGCAGACTTCTGACATAATTTGGGCAGAATTCGGGCAGAACTCTATGAGCAAATCTCGGTCAAATCTGCAACTGCAGGAGGACCAAGTAACAAGGATTCAAAATCACAACGGCCACCAACCGAACTCTGGCCGAACTCGGCCCGAGTTCTGTCAGGGTTTAGTTAGGGTTTTGAAAAAGCTTTTTGGTGATTTTTTAAAACCTTTTTGAAAACCTTTTTGTAAACCTTTTTGAGAGGTCATTTTAAAAATATTTTGAACTCATTTAAGGGTAGCATATTTGCCAGTACGACTCGGTGTACAATATATTCCTAGATTCAAATAAAATGAAAAATACATTGCATAAGAAATTACAGACTCGAGTAGGCAAACAGATCTTCGGTCTTGAATTCAGTGGATAGCCATGCTTGATCATGTCCAAGAGTCCGAGATGTCCCGACTAGCTTCATATATCTAGACAAAGTTCGATCAATTATTAAAATCAGGTTGACCATATGACCAATGGGCCAACAATTTCTAATTTGGAGAGCATTTCGCAGGAATCTCTCCACGGACGACGCGCTCACCACCATCATCTTCAGCTTAGCCTTTGGGTGTTGCTGCTACTCAAAGCACCAATCGGAGACTGCCGAACACGTTCTGTATTCGAGGGACCTAGCCGGTCAGGTGTGGGCCTTCTTCTCATATAGGTGCAGACAGGACTAGATGAAAGGGGACTTCAACGATCTTCCAGCTAGATGGGGAAAAGAATCGCACGGCCACTAGATCATCGCAGCCGCCAGCATTTGGGTCCTGTGGAAAAATTTCAACAAATTCAGATATGAAGGATGCCAATATAACAGTAACCAACTGATTAGAGAGGTCCTCAGACAGATCCAAAAAAATTAGCAGATTCTGCAGACACGCCAGGAAGGGATTCTGGAACTCCGTGTCCATCTAACTAGTTTTGGGGAAGTGAGCTGTTCTTTGCACCCTCCTGCTTTTTTTTTTCCATTCGGCAGTTTTGTGCTTACTTATAATGGCTTCGGCATCTTTCGCCTATACGTGAATAAATTCGGGGTTCTGGTATATATATATATATATATATATATATATATATATATATATATATATATATATTTTATATATATATATATATATATATATATATATATATATATATATATATATTAGAAAAGAAATATATATATATATATATATATATATATATATATATATATATATATATATATATATATATATATATATATATATTTCTTTTCTAAATATATATATATATATATATATATATATATATATAAATATATATATATATATATATATATATATATATATATATATATTTCTTTTCTAAATATATATATATATATATATATATATATATATATATATATAAATATATATATATATATATATATATATATATATATATATATATATATATATATATATATATTTATATTTATATATATATATATATATATATATATATATATATATATATATATATATATATATATATATATATATATATCCATGAAAAAAAAAAAAAATATATATATATATATATATATATATATATATATATATATATATATATATATATATATCCATGAGCCCCCCTCCCTCCCCCGTTTCCTCGCCCATGGCCCCCTCTTCGCCGGCTGACCTCACCCCCCTCTCCCGCCATCCCCCTCTCCCCTTCCTCCCAGATGCCTCTATATATATTATATATGTTTATATACATTTATATATATTAAACATATATATATATCCATGAGCCCTCCCCCCCCCCCCGTTTCCCCTCCCATGGCTCCCCCTTCCGGCCAGCGCCGGCTGACCTCGCCCCCCTCTCCCGCCGTCCCCCTCTCTCCTTCCTCCCAGATGCCTCTTTGCCACCTCCCTTCTTCGTCGAAGCCACCCTCCTCGGACATCCTTGGCGTCCGGTATCTTCAGGACCTCCCCACCCTCCGTTTCACCCTCCCGATCTCGGTTCCCCCCTCCCTGTCCCGCAGTCGCCGGAGGAGCAAGCCTCCTCGTGCGCTCCGGCGCCCCCCTACCTCGGTCTCCGTCGTTGGCCCCCTCATTCCTCCCTCCCCTCCATTATCGGTTCGCCCCCCCGGCATCTGCCCACGTAGACGACAGACTTGCTCTCCACTGCCGTACGTTCTCCCCCGGTCCCCCATACTCCCCGTCGTCGGGTGTTCTCCCCCTCCGCCACCCTTGTCCCTCCAGATGTGGCCTCCTCCCCGTTGCGGCTACCAGCCTCTAGCCCGGCTCTCGAGCCGCCTCCCTCTTCCTCAGTTTCGGTTGTTGCTTCCTCGGTTGTAGCGGCAGCATCTTCCCCTGCGGAGGCGCTGGCCGGACAGGCGACACCAGGCGGAGGTGGAAGACAGTTGTCCCCAGCCCTAGGTGCTCCCCTCGGTCAGCTGTCCCTGGCTTCTACCTTCCATTTTTTCGACTTCCCCCCTCCTCCCCCTCCTTTCCGCCCCTCCCTAACCTGGACGCGAGAGCAGCTCATCCAGGTCGGCAGGGCCCCCACCAAGTTCGCTGCGAAGCTCCGGTGGGCCCCTCTACAGACCCTCCCAGAGCCGTCCTTGCCGGCCCGGGCGTCCCCTGGGTTCGCTCCACCACTTCGTTGGCCGCCTCCTCCACCCCTTGGCGTCGGCGGGCCAGCCCCGGTCACCCTCCCCTTGATCGGCAGCCTGCCCTGGTCACCCTTTCCTCGATCTGTGCACACCGTAGGCCCTGCCTCGGCTCCCCCCATTGGGGTGCGTGAAGCCGAGCAATGCGTCCTGTCACGCATCATTTTCCGTGTACTGCTGCTCCCTCGGGGGCCCATCCTTCGGCATACGCGAGCCTAGTAACCTCCCCTTTATGCATACGCGGATTGGCTCTGCACTTTACATAGCTCAGCCTTTCGTTAGGCCTTCCATGGCGCCACCCGGGCCCACGGGCCCCACCCTTTTCATGGGCCTAACCAACTCCGTCTCATCGCGGGTGTGCGCTGGGTTCTACGCAGACTCCTTTCACGCGGGCCCTGCTGCCTCCAGCTCTACCCCACCGCTCTCCCTCTGCGCTCCCCGCGTATTTCTCTTTGGGCCACCATTGCTGGGTCAGGTCCCGGATCCCCAGGCCGTCGCCTGCGCGGTCTTCTCGCTCCCACAGGCCTTCGCCTACTCGGGCCCTACCTTGGCGCAAGCCTCCTTTCCCCAGGCGCCTGCCTGTGCGGACTCCCCTCCATTTCTGTCGCCTTCCAGCGATGCAACTCCGACAACCCTGGCGCACCACCAACCACCCCGTGCCCAGGCCGCTTCTCCCTCCGGTTTGGCGATTGTGATGCCACTCGCCACCCTGACCCACCCCATCCTCGGAGTCGGCCTTGCGGCACCAAAGGCCCCCGTGCCTTCTCGGCCCCCATCCTCCGAGGCACCATCCGGCGACTCCTCCCTCCTAGACAGCGTGACTGTCCCACTACCCCGTGCTTCCTATGCTGAGGCATTACGACCAGATCGGGGGTGGAGATTACCTTCGCCGACGGTGGAGGTCCTGCTCCCTGACGTTGACCTCCCTCCATCCGCCAACGGCGATCCCATCCGGGTCCCCTTCGCCGCATCGGAGATCTCTTCTCTATCCTCCTCCTTCTCTAAGTCGTTTGTGCTCAAATTCGGATCCGGTTGTCCGAAGATCTCTGTTGCCACGGAAACTGTTGCCAAGTGGGGCCTCTCTGCCATCTATCGTGTTGCGTCGCTCGATCCTAAGCATATGCTCTTACATCTCTCATCCGATTCGGACTTTGCCATAGTCCGAGCCAAGGGCACGGCCAGAATTGGCACACAGACCGCCAAGGTGGTCAAATGGTCCACCGATTTCAACCCAAAAATTGATTCAATAATCATTTCTACATGGATCACCCTTTCCAACCTCCCTCTGGTCTGCTTTCCCGCAGTTGCTCTCAAACGAATAGCCAGCTCCTTTGGGACTCTGGTAGCCATCGTCGAAGAAACTCGCAACCTTTCCAAGTGCAATTATGCGAAGATTTGTATTGAGTTAGACCTCACGAACGACCCTCCCAAAATCATAGAGATCGAGCCCGGAGATCAAACACACAGCCAACCGCTGATCTATGACAACAATATAATCTTTTGCAAACACTGCCAGATGAGTGGACACCTAATGCAGCACTGCTTCCGCGCTCACCCCGAACTAAAGAAGCCTAGCACGCGCCCCCCACGCACGCCGACATCTCAAAGACACCCCGCCACGACCTCCACGACCAGCTCCGCCATTATCATCCACAACTCTAATCTAGACCCCCTCCCTCCGATCGACGGTCAGACTCGTCCATTCCCCCATTCGACTGCCAGGACCACCTCCGCCATCGTCCCTTTCACTCTCTCTATCCTCCCCCTCCACAATCCGTTTGAACTCCTATCAGGCACTACTTCCGATGAAGACCACAATGACTCTAGTAAGCTCCCTTCCAGCACCCCCGAACAACAAGATCGCCTCAAGATTAGTGGTCTCACTCACCACCCAGATGCTGACATAGCCCTCATCACCCAACTGACACCACCATCCTACACCCCCACAGGATATACCACTCCACCCAACCACCCGTCGACCACTCTCAACAATCCAAAAAGGTCTCGTCGGCGAGCAGCTCTGACCAGGTCGAGGTACCCCGATCCCCTAAAGCTGCCCGCTCGGCAGACCCGGAGCCCCCTCAATCTCTTCCCCCTCACCCTTTGGACACCCATACCAAGTTTAGCCATGCCTTAATCGGCAGATTTTGGAAAGCCAAGGAAGCAGGATTTCTAGACCGTGGCAACCCCTTATGCGCCCTGGAAGAACAAGACAACGAGCCAGCTTTCACCTCAACTGACGTCGAGGGAAGCATCAACCCATATCGGACTAACAAAGAAACCGGAAGCAACGAGCCACCAGCACATTCACCAAAAAAACCTCCTCCAAGAAGAATAAAAACAATCATAAGCAGACGACGACAAGGGCCACAAGGTCCGCCACGAATCACAGTCACTCCCATCCCATTCCTGATCAGATGCTTAACATCATCTCCTGGAATATGAGGGGTCTCGGCAACAAACCGACGATGAACATAATCCTCATCCTCAAGAAGACTCATCGCATAGTCCTTTTTATCATTATTAAACCAAAAATCCCTCAAAAAAGAATAAAAGCCACTCAACTTATGTTAGGTTTCCCGCACGCCATCGTCGGCGACAATGACATCTAGATATTACTTGTGCAAGACTTCAAATTTGGCATCATCCAAGACTCGCCACGGGCCCTTACTTGTTGGGTTAAGCACCCAGCCCTCAAGTCTCGCTCCGTCCTCTCCGCAGTCCATGGCAGTTGCGACATCCCCGCATGCTGATTACTCTGGGCAAACCTTCTGGCAGTCCATACTCAGGGGCTTCCGTGGCTCTATATCGAAGATTTTAACACGGTGTCTAGCAGAGAGGAAAAGTTAAGAGGACGCCCTCCTCCCCAGCCGGCGATGAATGACTTCAACAACTTTACCTTTCTTGGGAACCTCACCCCAATCCCCTTCCACGGCAGCATGTTCACCAGGTGTAACATACAGGAGGGTCATCGGTGACAGTACTTCCGCTTAGATCGGGCGATGATCAATGAAGGCTGGTCCGACATGGGCCTGATCACTAACCTATCCTACCTGAACTCCACTGAATCGGACCACTCCCCTCTCCTTGTCCAGATTAGCAATAATTACACCACCAACAAGAAAGCTTTTCGCTTCCTCGACTTCTGGCGACATCACCCGTATTTCAAGCACATCGTCGCTCATGCCTGGAATTTTGTCTCGATTCTTAACCCTATGGCCCGGATGGCGGCTAAACTTTCAGCCACTGGTAAGGCCCTATCGTCTTGGAGCAAAGAGGCATACGGAGACATCTTCCAGGCTATCAGGGAGGCGAAGGATGACGTCACCCGTGCAGAGATCGTATTCACCAACACCAGATCCCCGGAGGATCGTGCCTCTCTCAACCTCGCCAGAGCTTTTCTTAAATCCAGGCTGAGAGTGGAGACCGAGTTTTAGAGGCAAAAAGCCAGATCGACTTAGGAAACCGACGGAGGCCGGAACACAAGATTCTTTCATGCTTGCGTCAAAGGTCGCAGAAACAATTTAAAAGTACACCGGATTCTTGACGACAACGACAACCTAGTGGACGACCAGGTTGGTATTCAGGCAGCCGCTGTGAACTACTACTCCAACCTCTTCACCAAAGAGTGGGTCGTTAAGGACATGTCGTTATTGTCCATTATTCCTTCCCTTATTAGCAAACACGATAGCGATACCCTGCTGGCCACCACCTCGGAGGAGGAGGTTAAAGCGGCGGTCTGGTCCAATAACGAGCACAGCGCCCCAGGGCCGGACGATTTCAACGGGGTATTTTTCAGAGCTTGCCGGGACACCATTAAAACCGACTTAGTCAAAGCTACTGTAGCCTTTCTCCAAGGGACTAGATACCCCAATCCGATTTCATGCACCAACATCATCCTTATCCCCAAAAAAGACAATCCTGAAACATTCAAAGACTTCCGTCCGATCAGTCTCTGTACCTTCACCAATAAAATCATATCCAAGATCGTCGCCAAGCGCATGTCCGATCTTCTCCCCAAGATCATTTTTGAAGAGCAAAGCGGGTTTGTCAAAGGCTGCAACATATCAGACAATATCCTTCTTGCCCAAGAGATGATCACGTGCATGAAGTTCCCGTCAAGTAGGGAAACGTGGCCATCAAACTTGACATGGAGAAGACGTACGACCGTCTGGACTGGCAATTCATGATCTGGGTACTAAGGGCCTTCGGCTTCTCCGAACCTTGGATTGATATCATTTTCAGATCGATCAACAATACGTGGTTCTCTACCGTTATCAACGGCCAGGCAGCGGGCACTACCAAAATAAGTCATATCAGCGATGTATTTAGCGACTCCAAGATAAAACGTCGCTAATATTTGGGGGTTTAGCGACTTTTATCAAAGATGCCGCTGTTTGTCGCCAACAGCAACTAAAAGCCACGTCTAGTGGCTACAATTTGTTAAATAGGAATCTGTGTCGCAAGTTCGTCGGTACACGTTGCTGATATAGCGACGTGTAGTGACGCATTTTAAGTAGCGTCGCCGTTTATTAAATATCAGCGACGTTTAGCGACGGCAGAGAAGGATGTCGCTAAATGTTTCATATAGGCGACGAGGGTTTCCTTTTCGATCATTCATAAATTTTTTCCCCCAATTTTCCGCGCGCTCCTCTTCCGCGACGCTCCTTCGGCGATTTCCCTCCTCCAGCCTCCTCCTCCGCGGCGCTCCTCCGGCGATCTCCCTCCTCCGGCCTCCTCCTTCTCCTCCTCCTCCTTCCTCAGGTAGCTCCTCCTCAGGTGATCCCCTGTCCCCGCTTTCCAGTTTCTCCTCGTCTTCTAGCTCTCTCTCGCTTCTAGTTTGTGTCCACGAGAGCGTAGACTCACTACGGGGGACACGAGACTCACAGTGGACTCGCTGCGGGGGATACGAGAGCGTGGACTCGCTTCTAGCTCGTGTGACACCTATTTTGTTAGTTTGGACACGTCGTATCCTACTGCGTGGACATGAAACTCACAGTGTGACACCTATATACTGATGCTGGGAGTTTTTTGGGCATATCAACTGTCAATTTGATATTTTGCTTGGATTCGAATTCTAATTTAGGGTTTGAGCCCTATTTACTGATACTGGAAGTTTTTTAGGCATTTTCAGGGTTTTGAAATGATGAATAAATTGACTAATAATTATTATTGAGCCCTATAAAATTTTAGCTATGTCACGAAGGATGGATACCAATCCTGTGAATGAGTTTTCTCCTAAGTATTCTCGACAGTTGAGTATGATTTAGCTCACTGACATTACTGAAATATGGAATGATTAGTGTAGGGTATGTTGGTCAGGTTTTGGCAGAGTTAGGATATTATAGTATGCATGTTACAATTAACAAGGAATGTTGTTGACACCAAATGTTGTACGACAGGTTACTTGAGTAACCTGGAATATTTTACCTACTGAAATAAATGGTTTGGGCAAGGGTGTGTATAGGTTTGGAAAAATGATGAGATACACTAAGTCAGACACTGCCCCTACAGGCTTTAGACTGGCGAGGTATAAATCTATGTACGACATTTGCTATAAGGACTTTGCATTAATCAACGGTACGACATCGTGATCAGGACATAGTCCCTGCAGCCATTCGACTGGCGAGGCAGAAACTATATAGCCGTAGATAAAGTTGACTGTCCTTCGACCCTCATCCCTCGGCAATGATGATACGACAACCTATCACTATATCTTATATAGTAGTAGATGATGTCTTAGTATTACATTATGTGAGTTCATCTTGATTCTGTTATATTCTTCAGATACTAGATACGATAAGAACATATACTACATAATATGTACAGAACATAGATGATTCACACTAATGTATGCTAGAATGAATCTTGGGTTGTGTTCTGAGCCATCCGTTCTCACACTTGGCAAAAAATTAAATTTTTTTTACTTTATCTGCTTTCGAAAATGTACTCAAATTACATGATGGTTCCTTTAGTTAGCTTGCTTATGTTACAATTATATTATTTGGGAATATCAATCTTACCAGATGGCACCCATGACCCGAGGAGCGGCACATCATTTGAGGAAAACAGTGAATGCTGAGGTGGCTCCTCCTACAGTTAAGGAGGAAGTGGCACCGGTTGCTAGTGAGACCGGGAGTTCTATTCATCCAGTACCGGTAGCTAGTGAGACCGGGAGTTCTATTCATGTAACACTTGCAAGGGACGACATCTTTCCTCACGCCAAAGATCTCACTTTTTCGAGGTGGTTGCGTGATCGTATCACTGAGCGTTTGTGTGAGCTGTGTGGTTCTCATTAGCTATTAGTACTTATTTGTATTGGACTATACGTATTGGGTTGTTTTTATATTAGACTATTTGTATTGGAGTACATATATGAATTAGTACTGTGTCAATCTCTGGATTGTATTGGTATTACAACCCTCATCCCTTGGCAATGATGATACGACAACCAACCAGAGAGGATACTCTGAGAGATCCATCTGAGTAGGACGTATACTCTGAGAGATCACCTTTACAAGTATGATATCAGTAGTGGGATTGAGTGTGTACGTCCTACTCAGATGGGTTTCTCACCGTTACTATTTTTTATGACAGCATGGTGGATGTGCTCCGTCAACAGATTCTTGCTCTGAGCCAAAACTTTGCCCCATAGCTCAAGTGGACATCCTTCGTATAGAGCTCGAGTGAGAGGTTCCTGACAGCATGGTGGTCTCCTTTGTCAAAGTATCCGTGCTCATCACACATTGGTTGTAGGAAGACTAACATGTCATAATTTTTTAAGCCGTGTATTTTGACATAATCCTCCCAACGCTTTCCTCCTATGTAGTAATCTTGCATTACTACATAACAGGAAAGAGTTTGGAGGATTATGTCAAAATACACGGCTTAGAAAATTATGACATGTTAGTCTTCCGACACCGCGGTAATATGGTTGTCACATTAAGGGTCTTTGACAAGGTGATATGTTGTGAAAAGATATATCCTTACAGTTCTCCTATACGGATGTTGAAGAAATATCTGTACTTCCTCCGGGTCATGCCGCCGGCTGTGCTGCTTTTTCCTCCTCTTCTTGCCCACTTCTTCTCCCCCGACTCTACACTTGAGGTGGATATTATATGTGGCTGAGAGAGTCAAATAAGAAGAAGGGAAGTAGGGAGGAGCAGATGGTTCCAGAGCCATGGTGGAGGAGAGGAGAAGGAAGATGCTTGATCAGAACTTGAGGTAGAAAAGTTGTGACGTTGATAGCGTGAGAGAGGGAGGGAAGTGGCTGCTTGCCTTTGGCTCACTCGAGCGGTATTTGTCCTTCGACCCTCATCCCTCGGCAATGATGATACGACAACCTATCACTATATCTTATATAGTAGTAGATGATGTCTTAGTATTACATTATGTGAGTTCATCTTGATTCTGTTACATTCTTCAGATACTAGATACGATAAGAACATATACTACACCATATGTATAGAACATAGATGATTCACACTAATGTATGCTAGAATGAATTTTGGTTGTATTTTGAGCCATTCGTTCCCATACTTGGCAATTAAGTTGTGGACCATTATGTTTGACATTGTTGTTACAAATTTTCATATATTTGTGTTGATTGATGAGATTGTGTTTCAAATGTGTTCATGATTATGTGTATCTGTGTTGTTTGATACTGTGTTCGTGATACACACCGTCGTTGTTGTAACAAATGGTGTAGGGGATGCTGCAAATGCTGCAGAGGATGCTGCAAATGCTGTATTTTTTTATTTTTTTCAAGATTAGCGACGTTCAGCAACTCTCGGCGACGTCCAGAGCCATAGTGGAGGAGAGGAGAAGGAAGATGCCTTCGGCTGAGAGAGTCAAATAAGAAGAAGAGAAGTAGGGAGGATCAGATGGGTCCAGAGCCATGGTGGAGGAGAGGATAAGGAAGATGCTTGATCAGAACTTGAGGTGGAAAAGTTGTGACATTGATAGTGTGAGAGAAGGAGGGAAGTGGCTGCATGCCTTTGGCTCACTCGAGCGGTATTTGTCCTCGACCCTCATCCCTCGGCAATGATGATACGATAACCTATCACTATATCTTATATAGTAGTAGATGATGTCTTAGTTTACATTATGTGAGTTCATCTTGATTCTGTTACATTCTTCAGATACTAGATACGATAAGAACATATACTACACTATTTGACAGAACATAGATGATTCACACTAATGTATGCTAGAATGAATTTTGGGGTGTTCTGAGCTATTTTCCCATACTTGGCAATTAAGTTGTGGACCATTATGTTTGACATGTTGTTACAAATTTTCATATATTTGTGTTGATTGATGAGATTGTGTTTCAAATGTGTTCGTGATTGTGTGTATCTGTGTTGTTTGATACTGTGTTCGTGATACACACCGTCGTGTTGTAACAAATGGTGTAGAGGATGCTGCAAATGCTGCAAATACTACAAATGCTGCAAGGATGCTGCAAATGCTGTATTTTTTTCAGATTAGCGACGTTCAGTGACTCTCAGTGACGTCCAGCGACGACGGCAACGTCGCTAACTATGATGCGTATCGTCGCTGATCATCACTAAACGTCGCTACGTAGACGTCGCTAAAT
>JANAVB010013796.1:0-27996 GCA_029216955.1 Iris pallida | reverse complement strand
CGCAACCTGATTAGGGGCACGAGTACGTGCACGTCCAGCCTACGTGCCGCAGTGTCGACGGTTAGAGAACGCTGTCCTAGGTCAATCATCTAACAATATATAAGGTACCTGTACAGTATATACACTCCGAATGGAGGGGTGACATAGCAAATACAGTCTCAATCACAGATAATATAGAATACGATAAAAAGATAGATAGATATGAAATGAAATGAAACCACAGAGATACAACCAGATAGAGTTCTAAGTGTCTAAGATAACACAAATCCAAAAACATCCAAAATCTCAAATACAGTAATCCAGAGAATAAATACAACTGAAAATGACTAATCTAAACTAATGGCTTCTCATCCACTGCTAATGCATCCTGCTAGAGATCCAGGGGTAATGTCTTATCAAACTCTATCTTGGCTATACCCGTAAAAGGTTAGAGCAATCAGCTAACATGTACTCTGTAAAATCAATATTATCCTGTCAGAAAAATGAGCAAGTACAAATACTAACAGCAGTTTCATATGAATTGACAAATTCTATCAGAGACAGTATAATGAAATACAAGACAAAGATAGGATGACTTGGGAGCTATTCGGAAGCCGAGTTACAACCCGTAAACCAAACAAGGACCGGGGTTGTAACCCTTCTTCCGAACAGAACTTAGCCTCCAATCAAGGTATAGCATAAGAGCATGTAGAACATGTGAGTAATGAATATCATAGCATGGTGAGAAAAGTACTGAATGTAGAACTGAGCAGGATATAAGATATGATAAAATAAATATAAAATGTGCCTTGAATTATTAGAGCGTTATGTGATCGGCTTGGAAAAGTTACAGGACAGGCTATCCACTTGGCCCGACAATCACAAGAAAATCTCTGGAAAGGGTCATGCCGGCCAACCTGGATAACAAGCACATGAATAAGATCTCGCTACACCCTACATGAGGTGAGAGTGGCGCAAGCACAAGAATATAGTGACAGGGTGGCTTTGATCACATAGCCCCTAATAATTCTCCATCCCCGAATAGTATAATGGATCTAGACATGACACATCATGACACGGGATTCCCTAAGAGGTTAGCTACTCCCTCTCAGGAATCAGTGTCTATACAAGTACAGGAACAAGAAAGGAAATGTACCAATATACCAAGAAAATCCAGTAACAATATCTCATGTCATGATCCAACATATACTAGTTCGTAAATATCGTGTCTGGAAATCGAGTGAGACACTACAACTGAATCGGATATAGCAGATATCGAGACAATGAAAACTATCAGTGAATGTACTCGCCTGCGGTCCTGAGCTGTCAAATGGGGTCGATGCTCAGAGTGAAGCCACAAACCTAAAGATGAGATATATATAAGCTAATTAGGGTTCAACAGTGTTAGGCAGGATTAATAGTATAAGCTATGTAATCTAGGTCAATCTCAGTCCAACTAAGTCAAACTAGGTCACACTGAGTCACACTACGTCAAACTAGGTCACACTGAGTCACACTAGGTCAAACTAGATCACAGGAAGTCAAACTAGGTCAAACTGGGTCAAAGGTTGACTTACAGTTGACTTTGATCAATTGGTCAACTCTAGGTCAAACTAGGCTAATGTTGACTAACAGTTGACTTTTGGTCAACTGGTCAACTCAGGGTCAAAACTACCTAAGCATAATTCTTAATATTTACCTACCAAGATACCATATATCTTGGTCAAACATGATCAACTCTAATTTAAGAATTAAAATATCAAGTTGTACCTCGTTATTCGTACATCGAAACTACGACACATAAATCGAGATAAGATAATCAACGGTAAGGTTAATAGTCTTATCACAGTGATCCACATGATCATCTTGTCAATTTCAGCGATGTGAGATCACTGGAATCGACTGATCTCAGTTTCGTTGTACAAATTCCAAAATACGAACTTAATAAGAATTAATTATAATAAAAGATAATACACAAAGAAAATATATACAAACATTGTCGGATGATGAAAATATCACTAACGTGTCCAGAATGGTCAAATTAGCTAGAATAGCTATCCATAAGTCCAATTTGGACACAGGGGCAAAAAGGTAATTTCGGGTCAAAACGATGTCCGTGTCGGACCCGCTTTGCACCAAAAAACGTGCAAGAAAACTAGTCCACTAAACCTAACAAATTATATGTTCACAAATCTAGAATGACGATACGAACCCAATAGTATATCCAGAATTGGATTTCGTTGACCCGATCTCAAATTGGTTCGTTGACCAGGACATTAAAATTCCGATTTGCACGAAAAAAACGTGTCAGAGTCAATTTTCTCAAAACTCGGCAAATTATATGTCAACGAGTCCAGAATGATGATACGAACTCAACGGTATATCCAGAATTGGATTCCGATGAGTCGTTTTCAAAATAACCCTCTGAGCCGGATATTGGTATGATTTGCACCGAAATACGTGCCGGAACCAATGTCTACTAAAACCTAGCAAATTATATGTCAACGAGTCCAGAAAGATGATACGAACTCAACGGTATATCCGGAATTGGATTCCGGAGCCGGCGTCAAAAAATCCGTTGACCCTGACTGTGGGGTCCGCTTGCACCGAAATACGTGCCAGGGCCCACGTCCTCCAAATCTAACAAACTTTATATGAAAAAGTTCCAGAACGACGCCACGAGTCTACTGGTGGTGTCAGAAATTGAATCCGGGAGTCTCGGGTTTAAAAATGGAATTTTATAACTTGGAAATTATGAATTCGGACGGCCAACTTTGACGTCGAATTCAACCAATTAAACTTATTCAATAAAACAAAAACTAGAGGGCCAAGTACTGGGTTATACCAGCTACACATAGGAACCAGTGGCACACCAGACGGAGCTGCGATGGAGGAGATACGAACCGACAAAATTGGCTCCACAAAACTGTCTAAAAATAACATAATCTAAAGCGTCAACTTAGTGGCCGATTTTGATGTATCAAACGATAAAATTAACGGACAAAAAATGAGGGGAGTGAAGAGATATATACCGAGATTGAGATGGAGCAAAAAAATTATCGATCCAACGGTCGAATTTCTAGAAAAATATGCGCGAAGTCACTGCGACGAGGCGCCATTTCTAGATCTCGTTCGCGCGCGCGTCGACGGGTTCCCGTGCAAGACGCACGAATCAACTAGACGACGCGTCCCGGAGGACGGTGGCCTCCACGGAAGGTGCCTGGGGGTGTGCCCAGCAAGGGGGGGCTCACTGGCGGTGGCGATGGCTCGCGGCGGCGCCGGCTGCCAGCAGCAGCGCGCGCGGCTGCTTCTGCGGACTGCCATTGCATGCGGCTGCTGCAGCTGTTGCTGCTGCGGCCTGGTGCGGGGGGCGGCGCAGCCAGGGGGCAGTTGGATCGTTATGGTACGGCACGGGCACGGCGAGGCTGCCCGACGACGGCGGGGGTGGCGGTTTGTGGTGATGAAGATGGTGGTGGTGGAGTGTGTGTAAATGATGGTGGTGGTGATGTAAATGATGGATGGAGGAAGGAGGAGGAGAATAATATTAAATGGTGGTGGTGGCTGTGCTCGAGAGGAGGAGGAAGGAGTTGCTGGTAGAGGAGGAGCTCGGAAAGGGGAGCTGCTGTTGGTGATGGGGATGAGAGAGAGAGGAGAGAGAGAGAGAGGAGGAGTGATTTTATTTGTGTAGGAATAATAAATGAGAGAGAGAGGAAGGAGGAAAATAAAGGAGAGAAAAAAATAAAGGGAGAAAGGGGGATTCCTACTAGAATTTAGGGCGTGCCAAGGGGGGTCGATGGAGTATGTAACATGTGGGAATGTGTGGTTTGGATTGAATGAGAGAAAACCCATGGCTAGGATTTATTGTAGCCAAAATAGGTCATCCTTTAGGAAATTAAAATCATTGGAGTTGCACAATGAATATTTTAAAATGGGTAGACTAATTGTTTGATATTTTGTAGGAAAATAAGGGCGTGGGTTTCCATGAGGGGTAACATGAAACTTGGGTTGGCTTCGGTTGAGCCGGGTCGGGTCAAAATCGGACATGGTACAATAATTGAATTAATTTAGGTATTTATGATCATGGGTAAATAAGTAACATGTGGGGACTTGTAGCTGTCCTTCCCAGAAAATTTAGAATATTTTCTATCATTATTTATTTTATTGGAATGGTGATTTTAGATTTTATAGATAATTATTTATTTAATTATTCCGATAGATGATTTTAGCCATGATGGAGTTTTGGAGTACGTGGTGACTAGAAATCGTGGCACAGATAGTGCAATGGCGTGCTTTGGCTAGTGTATTAGCCCTAGTAGGGAAGGCGAACCATAGTGATGTCCTAACTAGGAAAACCAGGCCAAGTTGCGACCTAACTCCTATAAATAATTTAATTATTTATTATTAAGGTTTATTGACTTGTAGAGAACCCGGTTGTACCAAACCAGTCTGGACTTGACCCGAACTAAGTTCAAGCTCATGTAGTCATGCGGCACATCCAATGACATCGTGTTGATGGAATGTGACATAAAGGTGTTGTATTTCGTTTTAATGATTTAATGAATATTTTCTAAAAATTTGTAATTAAATATTATAAATATTATTTAGTGATATTCAGCGACTTTTGCATAAAATAGGTCTTCGTACATTTCATGATTATTAGACTGCACATAATGGTATATATATACACCATTATTGCTTTATGAATCCCGTTATTATTAATATTATTATTTTATGGAGGTTATTATTATATAATATTATTTTTTTTGGTTATATTATTTTTGTCAATTAAATATTATATATAGTCATAGATATATACCGATAGGGTCTACACTAGGAATAGATGTTAGTGGAATTTATTGGAGTTTTATGGAGGTATATATATATAGGCATATATATATTTCATAATTTATTAATGATAATGCAGTAATAAATATATATAGATATATAGTATAGGTGTATTAGTAATAAAGAAAAAGAAAAAAAGAAGAAGAAAGAATCAGCACTGTTCCCTTGCGGGAACAGTGGACTCAGGCCCATGTGAAGGGCCAACCAAGTAGCAAAACCCGAATCCAATAGTGGTCTCCAGGAGCTAAACCAAGGCCGACCCCTTCCTTTAAAATTGGGTGCAGCTAATATATATGTAACTATATATAGAACGCAAGAGAAATCGAGGGAGAGATAAGGAAGAGCAAACCCTAACGCCGACCACCACCTAGAGTGCGCGTGCCTCCGGCCTCCTTCCAACGCGCGCCACCCTAGCGGCCGCTAGCACGGCGAGGCCGACGGCCATGCGCAACCGCGCAACAGACCGAAACAGGAACGGCAGCGGCAGTAGCACCCCCTCAGGTGACGACTTCGAACTCGTTTTCTTCTTCCCTGGTTGACGAAATCATGAGCCGTAAATTCCAATGTATAGACAACCTGACCATCTTCCTATCCTTTCAAAAGGATTTATTGTGGCCCATCATTTCGATCAGGAAATCAATGTGAAGTTGCCGAGATTCTATTCAAAAACAGAACACAGTGATAGCCTAAAACCTCAACTTAGAAAGAAATTCGTGGCCAAACTATTAACAGTTTTCGAAATCTAATTCAAGACAGGCCTAGGCGACATATACAAGATTAACCCCCTTTTTGTAGTTCCTGACTTCGTCAAGTATTTGCAGAGTTATTCGAATCCTAAAATCAAGAAAAACTTTTTTCAAAAATATAAAAAATATTGAAAAACCTTCTATACGACGTGCGTCCCGCCAATCCGGGCGATGTGTTCGCGAACCAAAAGCATCGAAATATGCGTAACGGCTTCGTGGACGTGTGGTCTTTGACGGAATTCAAATTGGTTGCGTGTGCGCGACGAATTTGATGCGTATCCGTCGAAATTCACCGTAACAGCCTCTGTGCAGATTTCTCAATTACTTTATGCACGCTCGTCAGATCGAGATAAAACTTTTGGCAGCAGGACCGTATCATTTTCTGGTCCTGTATGCCAAGTTTGGTCCGATTCTGAGACAGTTGATCGGATCACCGTTTTGCGGGCCCTACGGTCCGACTCAACTGCGTTTCTGCACGGCCCGCCGGAATCCAACTCTGGACATACGGTTGGGTTCGTCATCAAAATATCTCTGTAGCATGTAGTTTGACGACATTAGAGACCATGGACTCTGGCACGCTTTTCGGTGCAAAGCGGGTCCAACGACGGATATCGTTTTGATCCGAAATTACTGTTTTGCCTCTGTGTCCAGAATTGGACTTAAGGAGGACAATTCTAGCTAATTTGACTATTCTGAGAATATTGGTAATGTTTATTTCAGCATCCGGAGACTGTTGTATGAGTTTTGACTATTGGGACACATTAAGTGGTTTGGACTATCGGTTTCACCAGCAAAGGACCACAGGCGAGTACAGTTTATTTTCTGTATTTCGATATTGATCTTCACTATATTTCATTGATTGGACATTGGTTATATGATTTTATTTCTATTATAAAATATTGAGTCGGGAACAAGGAGTACCAAAGATGTGTGATCCGACCATAGACATTGTTTATTTTCATGCAGTAGACCTCGTAGACATTGTTTAATTTCTGCAAGTAGACCTCGTAGACATTGTTTATTTTCTGCAAGTAGACCTCGTAGACATTGTTTAATTTCTGTAAGTAGACCTCGTAGACATTGTTTAATTTCTGCAAGTAGACCTCGTAGACATTATTAATTTTTGCAAGTAGACCTCGTAGACATTGTTTAATTTCTGCAAGTAGACCTCGTAGACATTGTTTATTTTTGTGCAAGTAGACCTCGTAGACCTCGCGGTGTAGTGTTCCAGACTGATCACATATCAAAGTTACTTCTAACAGTGGGGAAAGTATTTTTGTCTATTGCTATTGATTTTTCGTCTTTTCTAGTTATTTTCAAAAATATGTAATTGATGTCTAACCTTTTTGTATAGTCATTTTCATTATTGAAATTGCATTCAGTGAATTTTGCTCGTTCCATTCCTGACTGGAAACCAATTTTTTAGGTTAGCCGTAGATTCACTTAGCATGGAAGATATGGGGGTACTTGCAGGCAAAAGCCTAGAGACTAGATAGATAGTTGAGGTGTAGTCATTCAATATTTGTACAAGTTTATATTTTTTTGCAAATGTAAAACTTGTGATCATTGTAAATTAAATTAATTTTTTGAATGAGCATTACTTGTGATTTTGAGCATTGTGGCTATACAGCGTTCTACCGTCAACACTGCGGCGTAGGCTGGCTTGGACACGTCTCGTATCCGGAAAAAAATAGGTGTGGGTCGTTATAGGGCTCAAATAAATGGGACACAAGTGTCATGTGGGTAGTAGGCTTCATGTGGGCCATGTTCATATTTTAGGTCGACTAGGTTGGGTCAAATCGGGTCCCGAAATTAAATTGGAAGTCAGGTCACATTCTACGGTGGATAATTAATTGGCCTAAATTGACACAAAAGTTGTGCGAAGCAAATAAAGCACAAGATGGTGTCTGAGTGGGACACGAAGGTCATGGGTGTAGGACGTCTCGAGTAGATCATGCATGAGAAGTTGGTTTCGAGAAAATGTAGCCTTGTGCTCCTAAATTAAAAGTCCGGTAACGTGCATATGATGATCAAAGATAAAAGTGAGAAAATCAATTAATAATTATTTAATGATCAAATGGTCTAAATTGACCCGAAGTTGTGTGAAGCAAAAAGAGTACAAAAAATAAGTTTGGATGGGACATGATATCAACATGAAGGTAGTCTTGTCTACTACATACTGATGAAGAAAGTTTCCAGAGATTAGCATCCCTGATGCTCCAGAAGTCAAAGTCACGAAAAAGAACATTAAATCAAATAATAATATTATTCAAAATAATTGATTTATAAAATTGAAAAAAAATAAGCCCTAAATTCAGGAGGCTTACAAGTGGACATGTTGTCACGACCCGCACCGCTTTTCGGGATACGAGTGTGTGTCCAAGCCAGCCTACACCGCAGAGTTGGCGGTAGAACGCTGTCAAGCCTGTAGTAAATAAATGCTTAAAATAAACTTTATTTCTCATTCACATTTCTAAATTGATTACAACATTTACAACATTTATTTAAAGAATGTACCAGGTTTTTACAATTAATGTAAATGATACCACATCTATCTAATTTTTAGGTTTCTGCCTGCTAGTACACCCGTATCTCCCAATGCTAAGTGAAGCCACATGAGCTAACCTGAAAAATATTAGTTTTCAGTCAGGAATGGAACAAGCACACAAACCGACGGCAATGTGAAAACATAATAGAATTCACAAGACATAAAAATAAATAAGTAAAAGACAACTATCTATGTGTTTTGAAATATCTTGTTCGACATATGAACGGCTAAGGGATAAATCTGGCACCCCGCACGTGAATTGTGCGACTGCTATCTGACAAGAATAGACATTTTGGGGATTTCTGGGTAGTCTACATGTCTACTAAGATATTTTCTCGCTAGCTAGTACTCATGGAATCCACTTGCAAGCATGGTAATCATGTAAAAGACAGTCACGGAGTATAAACAAATCCATGATACTAATCCGTGTGACAACATGTCATCAAGCAAGAGAGCATATGTATAAACATGAAATGGAAAACTACTATGAATCGAAAGCAATCAGAAAGTGCACTTGCCTGAATTCTTGCACAAACCGTAGTCACAAGTCGAGGATGAGGGGATTGTCGGTCTAGAAGCTGTCAACCTATAACATATATCGTACCGCGAACCATGCACGAAAATCACAAGTCAATTCTACGGTTCTAGTTCTAAATTCATGGAATAAGTGGCTAATAGGTTACTAATCTAATAATAGTTAATTCTAAAATAAATTACTTAAAAACCTAATTTAACCTAAGAATAATCTGAATATAATCTAAACATGCAAGTTCGGCCATAAAAAGTCATGTTTCCAATTTTGGAAACTATGACATGCAAATCGAGACGTACCATTGACTATCTAGTCAAATCATGAACTCAAGGTTTTGGGAGTGCACCTTGATATATTTTAGCGCCACGAGTGCTAGAATCAACCGTACCGCAAATTCATATTTGGTCAAAAGATATCGTCGTTATGGCTAATCGTGACCAAAACGGTGATTCACCGATCAATTCTGAGTTCAAAAGAATAACTAAAATACTAGATGAACGAATTAATTTTTGGAAAAAGTATATGTCGTAGAGCTCTGTGTTAGCTTTCCAAAACTTCAAACGGTTCATGATTTTTATTCTGGTCCTCCGGAATCTCGAAAACACTGAAACGTATTAAGTTTCGGACAACCGAAACTCTACGAATTTTACAGAAATTGAGGTTCAGAGATAATAAAAATAAATTAAATATTCAAAAATTATACCTCAATACAATCCAACAAAAAAATGACAAGCAAAAAGGAGGTCGGAGTTGTCCGCAATCGCCTCGGGAAGTCGAGGGTCTTTGGAAAAAGTTTTCTCAAAATCCGCCAGAATTAAATTAGGGTTTACTGTTCAGCAAAAAAATATATATATGGTGGGTACAGTCAGCACTCGCTGATTGGGCACTGCAATGGCTGACGAGTGGGCCCGGCCAGCGCTGATTGGGTATGACTGGATAGTTAATTACAGAAAATGATTTAAAAATTATTCTAAGGCCAAATAAACTCAAATAAAATCCTAAAAATTCCTAAAAAATTATAAAAATTACATAAAATGTATCTAACATCCTAGAATATAAATAAAAATAATTTACCTCATATTAGTCTCCATTGGTGTCATAATAAATATTGGATGCCTTTAAAATATATGAAACTTAATAAAATAAATATCTAAAAATTGCAGAAAAATTCTATAAAATTATAAGCAAATATTTATAACCTACTAGAGCCTAAAAATTATTGGGTCCCAAAATAGTCTCAAATAAACCTATTGTAAAATCTTGAAAGTCATTAAAAATATTAAACCTTAATAAATAAATATCTAAAAATCTCTAAAAATTATAATAAGCTGTAAAATATTAAACAAATATAAGGGCCAAATGACCATAATATGATCATAGCTCTCTTATAAGCTTAGGTACAAATCCTAATGAGCATAAAAGTTAATCATAATCAAAATAAAAAAAGTCAGGAATTGGCTTACACATGTAGTTGATACTTTGTTTCCTTTTTATTGTAGTTTCGGGATGTCTTACCCACACAGTTATTATTTCTATTTATATTGGACAGATATTTCTCTTCAGTATTATTTTATTGGACTTGATATATCCTGTCTTATTTTCTGTGTAGATGAGATTAGTTGTGACCTGTGACTTGTATTGTATTACGGATTGTTATCATGACTTGGCAGCGAAAATCTTAAATTCCCACACCCGAAAAATACGTCCAAAATTCGACTATGTCCTCACTATACCAGCTAATACGACTATCGAAGATTTTAGATCCCATAACTGAGGAGACCTAGCCCATATGATTTATCTCAGAAGAAAATCAACATAACACAAGAACAACAGAATAAAATTGATCAATCTATAAGAAACAGATGGAATCAAACTTCAAGACAGTTATAAGAGGCAATTGCGGAAGTAGAATTGAGAAGAACGGAACCTGCAACAAGATCTCCAATGGCCTGTGCATCCTCGACTGTCCTGGCGAAAGCTCGCCCCTGCTGGTTTCCTGGCCTGGCTGCTGATGCTGCGTATACCTCTGCTGCTGAGTTGGTAATGGTAATCCCTTCTGTTAGCCCACCGGAGCCCTAGCTCCTGCTCCCTGAACTGTCCGTCCAAATGACTCAGGACACTCTCTCAGCCGATGATCGGATCCTCCGTAAAGTAAACATCTGCCCAGCCTCTTCCGGCATTCACCCCAATCGTGTCCTGCTTTCTTGCAGAAAGGGCAAAGGATAACAAGCTGCTGTCCCGGGGCCTGCTACTGCCTCTGCTGCTGCTGCACCTACTGAAAAGGTACACGGTCCTAAAACAGTTGTTGTGAAAGTAGACCCTCGGCTGCTGATACTGCTGCAGAATCTGTGTGGGGCATCTGCTGCGGATACTGCTGCTGAATCTGTAAGTGGGGCCTCTTGGCCGGGCCCGCACTGCCACTAGTTCCCTGAGTGTCTGCGTCCTCTTCTCCTTCAACCCAAGATCGTCCTCCGCTGCCATAGCTCCAACCAAAATCTGCTCGAAAGTGGCATCGTGGCTGCTCTGGTATACGACCTGATCTCCCTGATCAAGCCCCTGCGGAACCTCCTCGCCTTCCCGGCCTCAGTAAGATCCTCAATGAATCTACTCAAACGGCAGAACTCCCCGGTGTACTCCTCAACGGTCTGGTTCCCTTGAACCAAACTCTCGAACTGCGCCTCCAAGGCACCGATGTTGTATTGGGAAAGAATTTCTCCTTGAACAGTTTCTTGAAAGCTGCCCAAGTCGATCGACTGTACCAACCCTCGGGTCCATCTAGTACCAAGTACGGGCCAAGTCCTGTATCTGACTAGCTGCTGCCTCGATCTGTAATCCAACTGGTATCTATGCCAATCAAAATATCTCCTCAATATGCTCTATCTAATCGTCAGCGTATATGATGCCCTATGTACCTTTGAAGTCTCGGGGTTCCATCTCTTAAAGGATTGGATGGCTGGAGTCTTCGGCTGATATTGTTGCATCTGACCTCCCAGTGGCTGAGCAGTCACCAGCTCTACTTTCGTCCTGACCAACTAGTGGGTATCGTGTATGCTCTGTCGAAAATCAGCAGACTGGCTCTGCTGCATCTGCTGCTGAGTCTCCAGAAATTGCTAGAAAAGGGTAAATCTGAGCCGCATCCACTGTCTCTGAAGTTAACTGCTGCTGGAACATATACGGAATGACGAAAGAAGACCTCCAGACAGGTGGAGGTGCACTCCCAAAAGCTGTAGAAGCTCCTATATGAACAGAAACAAGAGGTATTGTGGTCCCAGCATTCACAATCAGGCGAGGGGTGGTAGACCTCTCACCAGGGTCTGCTGGGCCAGAGCGATGCGATCGTGTCTCAATCACCATCCTGGAGACAGATCAAACAAGGAATCAATACTGAAATAGAAACGATAATTCAAGGGAGGACAGTTATTTCAAGGAAGCAATCTTCGACAAAATCTAGATGGCAAGAGTTTTTCCTAATGTGATTGAGTACCTCAAGAATAATCCTAATCCTACTGCAGGCTGTAGTGATACTCTAGTTCGAATACCACTACATAAACTCGACCTGCATGGGCCACAACTAAAAACATGTCACGACCCGCATCCACTGTGAGGGTACGAGTACGTAACAGAGCCCAACCTACGCCGCAGTGTCGGAGTAGAACGCTGTTCTAGGTCATGAACTATAACTAACACAATATGAAATACTCTCCAAAAGGAGGCCAAATCACAGAAGGTACAACTCAATCACAATCTAGAGGTAGAATATAGCACGATGAAATAGATAAGGAAATCCTCCAACTGAGGTATAACATAAGTGAAATAAAACAAAGTCAACAAACACATGTCTCAACATCTCCATAATAATACAACTCTGAAATCAAAGACAACAACTTAATATGAAAAGAAAGAACAATCTAGAATATCTATACTATGCATGGGTATCATCCTCGGCAGCTGCCTGAACCTTCCAAGGGTCCAGGTCGCGAGTGTCATCTTGGCAAGCTCCATAGTAAGGGATACTGGGTTCCTCATCATCCTCTGTAAAATTTTCAACAGGTCCAGTCAGGACGGGAGCGAGCATAATATATCTCACACAGATCATAGCAGATTAGGAAATATAGACATGCAAAAGAGTACGATACAAAAACTGAAAGAATGTACATTATAAATAGAGAGAACTGTAATAGAAATATCTACTATAAGTAGAGAACTATCAGTGACTAGTGATGTAGAGTACAAAGTCGACATGTGAACGGCTGGAATTGCACATGAATATACTAAAGAGGCTCACATGGTTATACTACTTTGGAATTGTTCACATGACTATTTATACTCCCCCATACCCCAATCAATACATAAGGATCCAGACAAGTTATGTTACACACATGACTTTTCACATGAAAGCCCATAGATGGGTGTACATAAAGTATACATGAGGGCTCAGAACTGAGTGCACATGAATTCCACATGAAGGCCCATGAAGGGGTACACATGAAGTATAGGTTACACATAAAGTACATGAGAAATATGACCGTACATGAGAGCACACGAGCGTACATGAATGTACATGAAGCACATGAGAAACATGAATAACATGAGAGCGAGGAATACATGGTACATGAAACACATAACATGAAGTATTCGATGCTTCCAAGGGGGATAACATCTCAATGTAGGGATCCATATAGTACCAATCCGTGATAATATCGTGACAACATCAAATAAGGTAATCTAGAGCAGGAATATAATCCTAAGCAAGTTATGAAATGATCAGAGAATGTACTCGCCTGGTATCTGAATGTCTGAAGTGAATATACTGTCCGGGATGAGGTATCTGACTCTAATTCAGAGCAAGACAAGTCAAGATGTATACGGGGATGATAAATAAATGTACAATGCATCTGCATGCTGTCTAGGTTAAACTAGACTATAGTCAACACTTGGTCAACTTTAGTCAACCACACTAGTCAAACTAGATCAACTAGGTCAAGTCCTAACCCCAAGTCTCACTAAGCCTAACCAAGCCTAGACTAGCAGTCGAATACAAGCACAAGTCAAACCAAGCTAAGCTAATCATACACTATATATATATATATATATAATATATTATATATATATATATATATATTATATATATTATATATATATATATAATATAAATATAGGGATAAGGGGTGAGTGAACATGTAGGTAAGTGCCAAGTGCAACATGCATCAATGTGAACTTGTGTCATAGTGATAGTGTCAACACAGTGTAAGGGGGTACATGAGTTATATAGATTTGTGTTAACATAGAACATTGCATCTCATTAACTGTATATTGCAAACATTCCATCCATTATTGCATTACATTCATTAGCCTTACACACAAACTTGCATGTTTTTCAATCATTCATTACATAGATGCTTATATATCTATTATATATATATATATATATATATATATATATAGTAGATATAATATATATATATATATATATATATATATATATATATATATATATATATATATATATATTTCCTATTGTATTCACTCATCATCATTTCATGCATTAATTCATTCATCACTTTTATACAATATATGTATATATATATTTATATTTTATATATTATATATATATATATATATTAATATATATATATAATATATATATATTTATTATATATATAATATATTATTATTATCTATATATTATCACTTAAAAAAAACAAAAATATATATATAATTATATAGATACTTACTACATATAACTTACATACATATATCAACACATAAATTACATGCAATATATATATAATATATATATATATATATATATATATATATATATAGATATATATATATATATATATATCAAAATATATATCGAGAGAAATAGAGGGTGATGTGGGTGTCAATGTGTGAGAGAGTGGCAATTTGAGGGTTTCTCAGATTTCAGTGTAATGCTTGTGTGTAGGGTGTGTACATGAATGTGGTTCATGTGTGTGTGACAGTACATAGGGTATTCCTAGGCCTGTGTTCATGTGTGTGTGTTTAATATGGTATTCTCAGCTGTATAGAGTAATGGTGTGTATATGAGCTAACAGTGTGTGTCAATGAGGGTGTGTTCAGTTATTATACATATGTGTGTGAAATGGGAAAAACAGTTTTCAGTTCAGCCATGTGTGTGTAGGAATATATTCTCAGTTATGTGTCCATAGGAATCAATAGTGTGAGTGAATTAACTATTCTCAGTTTCAGTACAATGTGTGAGTGTATATAGATGTAGGTATACATCATAGGTTACAGGGGTACCTCAATGTGTGTGTGTAGAGAATCAATATGTGTGAGTGTGATAACATGTGTTCTCAGGTTTTTGCATAAAGTGGATGATTGTATGTGTGTGAATATCAGTGTACACCAAAATTAGTGTCATGTGTTCTCAGTCAGTGACAGTGGAGTGTGTGTAGATAGTGAGTGACAGTGGAGTGTACACATATCAGTTTGTAGGGTGTTAGCAAATCACATGTTTGACAAGGTATACATGTATTCAATTCCCAGATTTGTTTTTAACAGTGTGTTGTGTGTAACATGATATCGGTGTATTAAATCTCAGTTAAATTCAGTAGAGTGTACTCATAGTAATGTCTCAGGTTTTTCGAATTCAGGGATACACATGACAGTCTCAGGATTTCAGTCCAATGACCAATTCGAAACCAATGATTAAACACAAATCATGAACCTAACATGTAGCTAAAACCTAGATACATATAGATGAATTTACATGCAAATAATTATTAGAAAAATAGTTTAAAATGACATTTAAATCTCAGCAAAATCAATTGACAGATATATGTATCAGAAATTAGGGGAAATCATAATTTGAATTTGAAAATGCAACTAATAATCAAAACTAATGGTTAGTAATGTACGTGTCATGTGAGAGTGTGTCGTGAGTGTGTCCCAGTGTCCATGAACTGGACACAAACGTGTCCAAACAGTCCCACACACACGAGCCACACGATCCAGTGCACAGTCCTCGTGCACGTGTTCACACGTGTCTAGCATACGACACACGACACGTGTGTCCACATGGTCATACACACGTGTAGCCCACATGTAGGTCTACACAGTCGACACACCACGACGTGTCCAAGTCGTGTCTAGAGTGGACCCGAAACGCGTGTCAGTGCGCATTTTGTGATAGTGTGCACTCAGTACGTGTCCAGTGGGGGCACGATATCTCCCCGTGTTGTGCAACATATGCTCCCAAATTTTGGGATCATAGTGTCAGTGATTGCCCCAACATTTCCCCAAAATCCTACGTGTCCTCGTGTCGTGTGTGAGGAGAACGAAGGGTCGGGCAGCAGGACACTGCCCGCGCCTGTGCAGTGGCAAGTTCGTGTCCTGTGCTGACACGACACAACACAAAGTGGGACTCAGTCATGGGGGAAATTAACATACATATATAAAACAACAATTTCATTCAAACACTTTTCAAAATAACAAACTAAATTCCTTTGAGACATTTCTACAAACACCTAGGACTAGATGTTGATACGTGTCCGATACAGACACCAAATGGATACGATTTCTAACCAAATTTGAGGGACACCTAGGGGACACCTAGATCTAGGCTAGGATGCAAAGAAATCAGAATAATAACACAATTTAAGGGATTTACCTATAGTGTGTCCAATGGCAAGAAAAGCTCCAAAATAGAGTGTTCCTCCTTGCTAGCTCAAATCTCCAAATTGTTCAAAAGCTGAGATTTCTCTGCATAATCAGGAAATAGAGGAGTATTAGACTCTAATGCAAGAAACTAGAGTAAAAAGGAATTAAAATAGGGGAGTTATGGATTGGAGAAGAATGGCCATACCTTTCTTTTTCCAAGTGTTGATTCAATACAAAAGAGGCAAGAACCAAGGAAGAGAGATTATATAGGGTGGGGATCCCTATGTGGCTGGTCTAATGAGTGGGGATTAGGGTTAGGGTTTCACTAGTGGGCTTCGGGCCAAGTTACATTGGTCATGGAAATAAATTCCTAAGTCATAAGTCATTGAACCTATTCATTAGTCCTCCTATTGAAACTAGATTCTAAATGACTAAAATTGGGTTGAATTAAGTTAAACTAGGGTCCCACCATGCTAACCAAGTCACTATAGATAGGGTCAACATCTAGATTGGTCTCCAAAGTCTCGACTAGTCAAAGTAAAAAATAACAATCACCACTCCAATAATTCCAATAAGTCAAAATGACCCAATTACCCCTAGGCTAAAAATGATAAATAGATATCCCAATCATGTGGTTAGGCTCTAGGTCAGACAGTCTCTAGGGTTTCACTAGCTGCACATCAAAATCACAAGTCATAATTTTTAAATAGTTTAAAAATGATTAAAAATCACCAAAAATTATATTACGATTTAAATATCATAAATAAATAATTAAAATCACAAAATTTTAAAATTACCCTCATTTAGAAAACTGGGTGTTACACTAATGGGCTTACTTTGAGATTTGGCCCATTGGTGAAGTGTTGCTGGCATGTACCGTATCCTGGTCCTATACGTATTTTGGAACTGGACATTACATATTTTTGTGGTGGCCCATGCAGGTCTACGTTAATCACTTCGGTTATGCTACTGTACCGATGTAAGCCTGTGAATAGGATAGAAAGGACCCATAGGAACTCATCCACATACTTGATCTCCTTCTTTGAATCCATTTTCGAACTCTCGTTTGATTGCCTTGAAATTGCATCTTGCTTGATTCCTTTCCTACAACGAGTCTTATTTCTCATGTAATAGAATTTAGGAAGATGTCTCATCCTAGGTATATATGCTCTATTAATTTAGTTACACTATTAGTTAAACTCTTGAAAGTTGGGTAGAAAGCCTCACCAAGTATCTTCCAATGTCCTTATGACCCAATTAATAAACTATAGTTGAATGACCCTGAATATAAGTTAGTGTAGAAGGATAGGCTTACCTAGACTCTAGAGTCTTAGAGGCCCATACCCTAATTGGATGACCAATCCCTTATACAAAATGATTGTAGGAAAACAAAAGAGACAAACACTGGACGAGTCTTAGACCTTGATGAACTTGAACTACTTGTGCTTTCTTTCAAATCATATTCTCGCGTACTTATATTATTTGACTATCTTAACTGATGTTGCTATTATGGTCTATTTTTGCAAGCTTATTCTTTATCGAGCTTGTTTAGGACATATGTTTTATTGGATACGCCCACTAACATTTATTTATTTAGAATCAGTGTATTATGGTCTGATCAACCTAGTGCACTTGGTTCGCTCTTCTTATGGTTATTCTACGTGGATTGAGATATAGTTAACAAATACTTGCCCTTTAAGATCTCATCCACAACTGTCTTAATAACTCTCTTTTTTCGAACTATTCAATCACCTTTGAAACCCCGTAATTGTATTCGATCCTTGAACTCTCTATTATTTTATGTCTTCACCTATTCCGGAAAGACAAATCCTTGTGTTTGAAGGAGGGTATCCGCGTGGACCGCTTCTCGATCAGGCGACACAGTTTGTGCAAGCTAGATAACATGCATGAGCACAAAGACCAAGACAGGCCTTTACCATGAGGATTGAAGACGGAAAAACGACGCAAAAGGCAACGGAAGGTAATAACTTAATTTTGTGTTAATAATAGAAGTAGATTTTTAGTTTACGCTAGTTTGGTGCATGTTTGCTTAGGAATAACCATAGAGACAAAACACACTTTAGAGACATCTTAGAACCATAGACATGCTTTCCTTTTGTCACGACCCGCTCCCGAATAATCGGACACGAGTCGGACACGCCCAGCCTACGTTGCGAGATACAACGTAGTAAGCTGTACTAAGTATCTAATATCTCAAGTCACATCATGAAATCACATCACAGCATCTAAACACGTGCTAAATAACATTATAAATCACCATGTCTTTATAATACAAAATTATCAAATTTAAAGTTAAACCTGTACAATAAAGTTCCAACTCATCACTAATCTCCTCGTAGCCTCCAGGCTACCTAACCATCATCCCGTCCTGTAAACCGTAACGCTAAGGTAGAATGCCCTGGCACCTGCAACGAATCCAATCAGGAAAGAAGCAAAGTACAACCCCGACAAAAAGCTCTAAATAATGTAAACTGAATGCATGAAAGAATTACAATATGAACTATGGTACAAGACAGGAATATGAAATGGTAGTACATGAATAACAATGAACTATAGTACCAGATCCTGAACAATGAACTAGACTATCAGTGTAATATGCATTTGAAATAACTATCAGAGTATGTGACCGGCTGGATAAACAATAAATAAGAGCACATGAATAATGGTACAGCTTAGAGTCCCACGTGCACGATATGAGACCTAAGCTATTAGTTAATGCCTAGCTAAAATAGGATTGGTCACATATCTGTAGTATTTCCCCACCCCAATATACAAGTAGAGAACAATGAACAATGAACGGTGAACAATGAACAATGAAAAATCGTGTGTACAACGTGTCAATATGAGAACATGAAGCAAGACAGAAATACAGAGTAAAGAGATCGAGTCGGTGTACTTGCCTTATTCTGGAGATCGAGAGTAGGGAGTTAAATCTCTATGTCCACCTAGAATTAGGACAAGAATAGGTTAAATTCTAGTCAATGGCATTATCTAGCTATCTATTTGCTAACCATCTGTACACATAGCTAATTTAACCATTTATAACTATACCAGCTAACTATACATGTATTAGCTATCAATATTTTTAGAAAAATATATCCTAGCTTAATCCAAATAAATACCTATAAAAATTCCTTAACGATATTTTAAGAAAAATTATTATAAAATATCATTAGCAATATCTACAACTATTTAGCATATTAGTAACTACACCAAGTTAGGAGTAGGTTTAGCTAAAAACAATATATGTTAGCAAAATAATTCTTTGTAGAACATTTAGAAAAATGTAGTATACCATTAGAGATTAAATCCTTAGTAAATAATTTGTAGATAAAAAATATTTTAAATAGATAAAATTTTATGCTAAGAATCTAGGTGTCAAAAATTCCTTTTGAACAAGCTGGATGCAAAGTCCTTTGCAAAAATATTTATTATGTAATCATTTAATATACATGATAAATATTAATTAAATAATATGAATTTAATTTATTATTAATACATTACAATTACTAATATACATCTATATCTAGCTTACATATAATATTAGTCAATACATGCAATATACTCAAACTAGTATATACAATCACTGTACATAAAAATGCATCAGACTTGCTCTTCAAATTTTGAAGAGTCAAGTAAAGACTCCTCAATTTCAAGGAGCACAGGCCTACCTCTGTTCTCCCAAATGTAAAATATCATCATGAAAGAGGAGGGAGAAAGCATTACTTATGAAAGAAGAGGGAGAAAGAGCAGTGAAGAAGAAGATCGAGAGGGAAGAGGAGGCGCGTACCGGATCTCCGGTCGGGTGCGGCAACTCAGAGGCGGCGCCAGCCTGGAAGAGGGACGCGATGGTGGTAGAGGCAGCATCGACGGCAGGTGGGAGGATACTATGCTGACTTCCACTGCTCGAGGCATACTGTAGGCGGCTCAATGTCGACGTCGACAGCTGCGCAAGGGTGGAAGACGTCGGAAGAACCAGATCTGGAACAGATATAGAAGGAATCAGTGGAAGCGGTCGATCTGATCAGAGCAGCAAATCCATAGGTCGTCGGCTCGACGCACGGATGCGGTCGAGGGGAATACGAACCTTGTAGTCCGGTGCTCGAGCCTCGACAGCGGAGGATGGTGACTCTGACGAGAACCAGAAGAGACGGTCGGGATCTGGTCCAGCGACGGCTCGGATCCTTTGACGCGGTAGCTCCGGTGAAGTCGGACGGCGGTGCATCGAGGAAGGCGGAGCTCGGCGGAGGTGAGTGAATCTATGTTCCATTTCTTTTGGTGGTAGTGGCGGCTTGTGATATTTATGGTGGTGGTTTTGGATGGCCGGTGGCACTTGTGGTTCTGGTGGTGAACTGGTGTAGACGAGGGTGGTCGGGATTGGCTGATCGGTCAGGAACAGGGTGATGGTGAAGAACGTGAAGAGGGAGAGCAGGAAAGATGGCGGGGCTTGGCCGACGGCGTGGTGGCGCTCACGGCGGGCAAGGCTGAGCTCAGGGAACATGAGCTGGCAGAAGAGAGAGAGAGAGAGAGTGGCATGAGAGAGAGAATGGGAAATATTATTGTAATAGAATATTGGGAGTCCCATTATTCTATAGGAAGGGTATGGCTTGTCCTCCAAGACAACGATGGCATGAGTGTAATTTGTAATAGATCCAGGGGCATAGCGGAGGACAATAACTAACTAATCTCTAACAAATTCTAACTAATTTCTAACAAATTGCTTAATTAGTAACTAATCAATAATCTAGGACTAACGATCAACTAACCACTTAATGATTAGTAGCTAATCCTACTAGTTAGCATTTAATCAAACAATTAACTAACAAACAATGATCATTCCTATCAAAAGCATACGCTACAATCCAAGTTTCAAACTTGGTAGACAATTGATAAATAATTCAAAATTCAAACTAAATCATAATAATTCGAAAATGATCTTATAAATTAAACTATTGTTTTCAATAGTAACTTTAAATTCAGAAAAATGGTTTATAACTCAAAAATTAATACAAAATTTTTCAAAAGTAGTAATCCGGATTTGCGATAGTTACACCTTTACCTTAGTGAGTTATTTTAATTTCGAGGACGAAATTCTTTTAAGGGGTAGAATGTAACACCCCTGAATTTTTGGAATTATTTTTTAAATAGGATTTTATGGAATTTATGAATATGTTTTTATTAAATAGTTATTATTATAGATGACCTTAGCCATGGTTAAGTTTTGGAGTACCAGACGACTAAGAATTGTAGCACGAAAAGTATAATCGAGTGCTTTGACTAGTATCTCAGCCAAAGTAAGGAAGGCTGAGCCATAGGTGTGTTCTAACTAGAAAAACTAGAACAAGTTGCGACTTAACCCCCACCGATGATTTATATAATTATTTATTAGATTTTTGACTTTTAAGAGGCCCGGTTGAACCAATTTAGTCCGAACTGGACCTGAACCAAATCCAAGCCCATGTGGACATTCACTGCACCTAAAGACGACCATGTAGCCATATTTTAAGTAGATGCAAATATCTTGTATTTATTTTGAATTCGTAAATAATTTCCTTAATAAGTGTTATATATATATTATTTGATTTAATATTTTATTAAGAAAAAAATACAATGATACAACATATTTAGTTTTAGAATTTTTATATTAATTTATTTTAAAGAATTTTATATGATGTTTGACAATTATTACATCTAAATGTGTTTATACATGTATATATATATATATATATATATATATATATATATATATATATATTTTATATATATATTATATATATATATATATATATATATATATATATATATATATATATATATATATATATATATATATATATATATATATATATATATATATATATATTATGTAAGTATTATAGATGGTATATATAAAAATATAAATAAATTAAATAAAACTATATGCAAGGAACTATTGTTCCTTGCTATACTTCTCGACCCCGCCCCCCCGCCCCCCCCCCCTTGATAGCCGACACATTAGGCTGGTTGGGAGATGTGAAATCCAATTCAAATCAAAACTATATCTATCCAAATCTTCTCCACCCCAATCCCAACTAGATTCTCCCCTATTTAATCAAATATTTCATCTAAATATGATTGAATTCAAACTAAATTCGAGATTAAAGATCTATATATGTATATACAAAAAACCGAGGCTTGATTCAACTCTCCTACCTCACGAATTCCTTCCTGAGAAGTTTTTAAGCGACCGCGACTTCTTTCGAGGACTCCCTAACCTAGGCGAGCATACCCAGCAAGTTCCAGCCCTCAGAAAGATCGTCAGAGACGACAAAGTCGCCACAGTCGACTGCACAAACCGACAGGCCGACCGTGAGGTACCGTGCTTCCCGATCAAAATTCTTCTTGTAAACTCGACCGTTTTATGAACCGTAAATTTTTACATAGAGCCTAGTTGACCCTCTTCCAAATACAATAAATAGATTAGTTTATTTTGGTCTGCAAAGCACGATAAATCTCCTGAAAGTTTAGTAAAAATTACTGTCATATTGACAGATTTTAGAACCCGAACACCACATGTTTGTCGTCACTTTGCAACCAGAACGATGTGAATTGTTAAAGTTGATTTGAACAGACCTATAGACAACCTATACGAGATCGAATTCCTTTTTTGTAGAATTATTTTTAAGGTGTTATACAAAAAATTATTCATGGTTAAAAATTGAGGAAAAAACCATTAAAAACTATTTTCAAAACATAAAATCCCCGATACGGAGTGCGTCCCGCCAAACCGGGCAACGTGGTCGCGTACTATACGCATCGAAAGGCGCGTATGAATTTTGCCAACGTGTGGGAACTGACGGAACTCGATTTCGTTACGTGTGCGCGACGAAATTAGTGCGTATCCGTCAAGATACCTCCGCATCAACACTTTACAAACTAGCCCATTAGTTTGTGCACGTTCGTCAAATCGAGAAGAAACTTATGCCAACAGGCCCGAATCTTTTTTCTGGTCCTGTATGCCAAGTTTGGTCCGATTCTGAGACAGTTGACCGGATCTCCGTTTTGCGGGCCCCACGATCCGACTCAACGGACAAAATTGTGCATAGCACATCGAAATCCAACTTTGGACATACCGTTGGATTCGTCTCGTCAAAATGAATCGATAGATATTTAGTTTGATGACTTTAGAGACCATAGACTCTGGCACACATTTCGGTGCAAAGCGGGTCCAACGGTGGATACCGTTTTGACCCAAAATTATTGTTTTGCTCATGTGTCCAAAATTGGACTTATGGGTAGGCTATCTTAGCTATTTTATTTATTTTAGGAATGTTAGTAATGTCTGTTTCATCATTCGAGGACAGCTGCAGGAGTTAAGCTTTCGCGGACAGACCTGACATGTTATTTAGACGTGGTTGAGTCTACACCAGGCAAGTACACCTTGTCAAACTTTACAGTACTTATATGATTTTCCATATTGCTGTTTTTAATATCTTACTTTGTTCCATATTTGTTCAATTCCATGTCATGGTTATTCTAATTTTACGTGCACGTTGAGTTTTTACTCTTTTCTATATTACTTGTTCTACTTTGTTATCATGTTCATGTCTAGTGATATTGTTGTTTTGTCCATGCCATGATCTTCTAAACTGTTTGACTTGGACTTGACTTTGTCTGATTTTTGATACTTGATTGACTTGACCCGATCATGATCGTTTGATTTGACCCTGACCTGTTATTAGACGTGACTATACTTGACCACCTCGTTCGTGATCTCCCATCGAGTGCGAATGAGCCTTACTATAGTTAGAGATTCCCCATCGGCTATTGACTATAGGACTGTGAGCTCCCATTAGGCTGCGGTTACCCCGACTTACTACTAGTAACGCTTGATATCACTATCTTTGACAGTATGCCATTTATACTTATTCTTTAGTCCCATATTGTTCCTTGTACCATTTTCTATTTTCTCGCATGTTATTTATTGTACAATAGGCATTTATATTATGTGTCTTGCTAGTCCCCTGAAGACCTGGTGATCATTCCAGGCTTAGACAGAGAGGAGGTTCACGGTTCTGGAATCGAGGCGGGTGATGTACCTTCACAGGAGGACGAGATAGTGGCTGAGGACTTCTCTTGAGACATGTCTCTTTATTTTAGACTGGATACATTTTTTTTCTTTTCATTAGTGGACATGTAGTTGATACTTTGTTTCCTTTTTATTGTGGTTTTGAGATGTCTTACCCGCACAGTTATTATTTTTATTTCATGTTGGACAGATCTTTATCTTTAGTATTATTTTATTGGACTTGATATATAGTGTCTTATTTTCTGTGTGGATGAGATTAGTTGTGACCGGTGACTTGTATTATATTGCTGGGTTGTTATCATTATTACAGCTTAAGCCTTTCGCTAATGGGATTATTTTGAGATTTGGCCCATTGGTGTAGTGTTGCTGGCATATACCGCCCGGTCCTATACATATTTTGGGACTGGGGCGTTACAATGAGTTGGGCGACAGTGTCACGTAGAACATAAGTTGGCTTAAGGCACGATGTCACGGACTTAATGTTTTATTGCACAAGCCTCGGTTGATTCAAATAGAGTTTAGAAAAAGGGCTATTAAATAGGCGTTCCTAAGTTGAGTAAAATGATAGGGCAACCAGAAAGAATGCTCGCAACTATGGGTCGTCGAGGCGGTCTCAAATGTTAGAAGTCTTGAACTTGGTCCTGAAAGGATGGTAACATTGGAAGAAGAATGACTGTGTGAGACGTCAATTTGAGTCGAGTCTTGCATGGTCATGGACAACTTATCGACAAGGGCGATGGTTCCTAGAGCGGCAACCCGGGGCACGGGACTGACTCGGCCTGGGAGAAAACATGGTATAGTCGTGCAAGGATAATAGCACAGGTTAAGCTGAGACTTGTGACGGGGCTAGCTACTTACATTTAAAGGACCCCGATTAAAAAACTATACGTCCAGGATAGCTTGTGTTGCTAGTGACCTTTTATATAGATGGGTCGGCACGGGTGGCAATTCGCAGGTATGCCTTTGGATTGAGTCGAGTTGAATAGGTGCACGATCAGAAGACAATGTTTGAGCCTAAGATTTGGCTACAACGTAGACACCATGCTTCGGCACGAGATGTGGCGTCAAGTCTTAAGTTGTTGGCATAGAGTTGCACAAGTTGGATTTGAGTCGTTGCGAGTTTAAGTCAGAAATCGCCGCAAGACAAAGTTGGTTAGGTGACACTAAGTTCACAAGTCTTATTTGGTCGGTTAGAGATTAAAGCAGCAAGGGCCGCGAGGCAGCATATGGTTAAGTCATACTGAGTTTGCGAGGTACGACCTCAATATGGACACACGAATAGGTCTCATAATACGACCACGTTGATGGCACAATAGACTTGTAGCACGGTCACATGGAAATTGGATACTATCGTGTAGTTGCGTCGCTGAGTATGGGCCGAAAGGCAAACACGGCTTGATATAAGTTGACGTTGTTAAGGCACGGGGGCCTAGAGACACAAAATAGGCCGATAGTCTATGTCCTAATAACTGATCCTAAGGCAAGAGTAGAAAGACTATCGTAAAGGAATTTTATTGTGCAAAGTAAATGAACGTGTTGGTTTTGTATGGGTGGACGAGGAGCTCGCACCACCAGTACAGTTGAGTACTGACATCCATACAGTTTTTATGTACAGGAACAGGTAGAAGATCGTTGATGTGGAGCTCGCTTGGATGCATCGAGACATGGAGTTCCTTGGCGTTTCGAGGCACACGGACGTATGCAGTCTGGACTTATATGGGACATAATGTATAGACATCGCCTATCTAAAGATTCTGCTGGCCTACTCAAATTGTATTGAGAGATGAGAGAGAGAGAGAGAGAGAGAGCAGAGTGACATGTAATGTGAGAAGAGTGAGATTGAGTGATTGTAATCTTGGCCTTGCGCCACATTGTAATCTTTATTTCAATATCAATAAAAGAGTATTTTGTATGACTTGTGTTTTGCTTTAAATTTCTTCTACTGTATCAATTTTTTCGCTTGGGACTTTTGTACGACAACCCTCGCTTAGCCAGTAATCGGCCGTTATGGAACCCGCCTTGCGTAAGCGCAATCTAGGCTCACGTGGCATCACGCCTTAGCAAGGACGATCGCTCCTACGGGAGTGAGGCGTGACAAAGTGTCACGACCCGCACCCTGTATAGGGCACGAGAAGTGGTTACGTCCAGCCTACGCCGCAGTGTCGGCGGTAGTAAGCTATTCTAGGTTGCTAACTAATCTCATGCAGAATATAAAAAGTACTTGTCTAGATATCAGCTCCGAATGGAGGGCAAGTAAAGGGTATGATCTACTCGAACACAGTCTAAGCACGAAAAGATAACACAGAAGTTATACCTAAGGAATTAAAGACAACAACAACTAACTGCTAAAATAATATACCAATATCTCAAACCAACTTAATACAGACTCAATATCTTAACTTTAATACAACAAGCCAAAATGAAAGCTAAAGTAGTCTACTAGCTAATCTCTTGAATCACTCCTGAGAGTCAGAACCAAAGGTAGCTAATCCCTCGCTAGGTCCATGGTAAGCAGGGCATGTGTCCTCAGGATTATCATCTGTAATATTTTCAATAGATCCAATCAGGACGGGAACGAGTACAACTCATCAAGAAAAACCCAAGTAAATGACAAAGAACTATAAAGCAGTTTAAGACAGTTTTATTGATGAGCATGGCAGTTCTATACAGGTAATGATGGCATAGAGAAACAGTAAGATACAAGGAAAGAAAGGTAACTAAAACGAGAAGAATCATGGCAATGAAGACTGTAATAAAAGCTAACTGAACTAGAATAATATGTGTGAGTCCAGACAGTACGATATAAGTCTAAAGTAATCCCAGTGTAAGTCCAGTCCATATAATCTGATACCAGATAATTTCCAGTACAAGATGAGTCCAACAGTGATCAATGAAACCAGGGTGAGTCCAACTATATCTAACAGTGTGTTTTAAAATACCGGGTCGACATTAAACGGCTGTAGGTATCAGGCACCTCTCACTGATCAGGCAAGAGATGGCTATGCTTCCAGTAGATTCCAGTTGGAGATTCAGATTTGGGGTATGTCTACATGTCTTACTTATTTTCCCGCCCAGTATGAATCCAGTACAAGACACAAAAATCGAGATGAGTCGGCCAATGATGATTCCAGAATGATTCGTAGATTCCAGTGATTCCAGTAATAGAGATCAGTAAGTAAGGTATGTGTCGATATGAATCCAAATATCCATACGTGTTGATACAGAGAATCACATAGAACTAACTAGAACTGAAATACAGTAATCGACAAATAAATGAGAGAATTATCAGAGAATGTACTCGCCTGTACTCTGGAAAGAGTAGTAATATCAGATGTCTGTACCAAGGTCACAATGTCCTAAAATAGAGCAATACGGTTATGACATGTCCAAAATGAAGGTAAATGAAATCTACAATGCAATCTATATGAATTCTAAGCCAATCTAGTCAACACTACAGTCAAACTAAGTCAAATCAAGTCATACTAGGTCACAAGAAGTTAAACTAAGTCATCAAGGTCAAACAGGTCAAACAAGTCTAATCTAGGTTTTAAAGTCAACCCTTGGTCAAATATTCTAGCCAAACTAGTCAAGTTATCTAGGCTTAGTCAAT
>JANAVB010013795.1:0-26579 GCA_029216955.1 Iris pallida | reverse complement strand
CTCGGAAGTCAGCGTAGCTGCTCTGGGGACATGAGATCCAGGAGTGACGTCACCGTCGTAGGCGGTACCACAGGGGCATCAGGGTTGAAAGAAAGATGACCCACGAAAGACGGAACGACACCAGCAGTCGACGGATCAGTAGAAGACGGACCAACACCATCATCAGATGGACCGGCAGCAGCAGACGGAGGCAAAAAGTACGTGGCAAATTGCTCCCGCAAGGACGACACCGCCTCGTGCAGCTGTGTAAGCTGCGACCTAACATCATCGTCTGCCGGGGCCACGGAAGGAGGCGGTGTTGGTAGAAATCTCTGCGTCGCCATATGCAACGGCCCTAGGGAGCCGACTCCGTACAGGAACCCTTTCTTAAAGCCGCCGACGGTATCTACGAACAAGTCGTTCCGAACGGCCAAAGAAGAGGGCGTCCGGGCGGACGTCGTTTTACCGACATCCTCGGTGTCAGTTAACTGAGCCAGACTAAGGGCCTCACGATACGTAGCCTATCAAATGAATGTGTTTATATTATAAGATTTACCTAAGTTGTAATCTAAATCCTATGTTTCACTAAGTTAAGTGTGAATCCTAAGTTTACCTATGTTATAGTTCGAATACTTTTAATTCTAAAGTAAATCTCATAAACATAAGTTCTTACATCAGTCTCCTTGGTCCTCTCTGTTTGCCATTGATTGTAAAAGTACAGAACAATTATCGGAGGACTGAACTTAGACTCACAATACAAACTCGCTTGTACAAAGAAAGCCTAGGGACGAAAACTTAGGTACAGCAATCTAAGTACAATTGTTTATTTTAGATTCTGGGGGGTGACGATAGAGGCTCGGGAAGGCGACGGCAGCCCTGCCTTACTCCTTGGACGATCGGTATGCAGCCTTGGCTCCTTGTGAAAAGATGGTTGGCGTTGACGAAGAAGTGCTCTTTTTGCTCCTCTGTTGCTCTCCTGGCTTCTCTCTCTCTCTCTGTGTGTATTCTCTCTCTGACTCTGTATATTTTTATTCTTTTTGTTGCCGGCCCTCGTGCAAAAAAATGATGCTGGCTATTTATAAGAGTAGGGTATGATCATTAGGGTTTGCTAATGATCATTTGTTTGGAATATCGGTGCTCCTTCAATCTATCTGAACCCTTGATCCTGATTATAATGAATCTCGGCCATTAATACGGATAGCACCGAATCTTGTAAGCAATTAATGTTAACTGCTTTAAATCTCCATGATGGATTCTACCAATATCCGATTGCTCGCCACGTGTCCCGTTGGCTTGATGATAAATGATATGCCTTGATCTCAGTAATTACGATGATGATGTCAAATATATTTGTTGAGATTCGGTTAAATCGTTGATTGATCCGATACTACGTGTTTTGATTGTGGGTCCTGCCAGAGCCGCATAGGATGGGCAATACTTGAACCGCAGGGAGATACTCTTCGTGAGCCGCATAGGACAATGCTTCATCGAACCGCAGGAAACGAACTCTCAATGAGCCACATATGCATAGTCTTTGCGAGCCGCATGAGCTAGCGTTGTATTGAGCCGCAGGGACTGAGCTCTAAGTGGGCCGCATATGGCTGATTTCTACTAGTCATATAGGGTGACTTCTCAGTGAGCCGCATGAAGCTGTTCTCTATTTAAGCCGCATGAGATTTGCCACGTGGCAACCTAGGATTTCTGACGGATCGGGTCAGAGATCTTCTTCTTTTTCCGAAGCGTCTGTCATTATGGCAGAGCCATTATGACACTTTATGCCAGAGCTGCCACAGTCGTCAAATCGTGTCAGAGCATTAAATGAGGCCACTATTCAAAGGGCCAGTTGTAGGGAAGGATCACAGGGGGACACGTGGCATGGATCGAGCCGCATATTCCTGCTGAACCGTATACACTCTCGAGTCGTATGAGACAGAGAGTCTTCCTTTGAATTGTATAAGACAGCTCCCATATGAGCCGCATGGGCTTCATATTCGGAGCTGCATGGACCATTATTCTGATATTTTCCATGCTTCTACAGGACCCCCTTCAAAGTTTTCAATTTGCAAAATTGAAACACTTTGAATAAGAACCATGGTCCCGTTCATGCCGCATAAGTGTCCCAGCCGCATAGATTCATCTGTCCGTATAGGCTCTTTGCCACGTGTCCTGACTACGTGTGCAAATCTTCATTAAGTGCTCTTGATTCGTCTTGATTTAACGCCTTCTTTTGTGGGAGGATCCCAAGGGTCGGTTATGCCTTGACCGAAGCGTTTTTGCCTTTATTTTTTGAAGCGGCGCGTAATCCGATGCGTCATCCGAGACATTTGTTCGTTTTATGGGTCTCTTTCGCCTATAAATAAGAGTCTTTTAGTCCCCTTGGGTTTCTTTACCTTCTTTCTTTGCTCAAATCCCCTGTTGCAGACTTTGCTCTTCGTCTTCTCCCTTCATCGATCGACAATGGCTCCCAAGAAGGCCAATTGCCTCTGGAGCCCAAGAATCCGCTCCTTCGTATCAGCAATTCTACGAGAAGCGAGCTGGAGGCTGCTCAGGCGGAGCAGGAGTCGATCGTTCGGGAGGCCGAAAAGGTTTTCCGATCTTCCGATAACCTGGAGCGGGTTTTTAAGAAATTTGAAGATAACTGGCAGGCTCACGCTCATCTGGAGGATGAGGCAGTGCTGACCTACGAGGCAGAGCGTCGAGTCTCCCAGAGGTTTGAGCGGTCGGTTGCTTTGCTGACAGACCGTCTCAGGGCGTTATGTGCCCCAGAGCAGTGATCAACCGTCTATTTTCTTTTGCTTCTCTTTTTCTCTCTTTTTTTTTGTAAGGGGTGTGATCCCCAAATGATGTAGTACGTTGAATTTTGAATAAATGAGCCTGTTTCAACTCATCATCTCTTTTTTGTACTTGTGGCTCTGTGGAATTTGGACTTGCTTGGGGATTATTTGTGGACCTGTTATCCTAGGCGTACCTTGGTTTTAAGTACAGATAACAAGTTTGGACAGGATGTCCGGAACAGCCGTGGCAAAGTCGTCATGGATGTTCTCGGTGCTTAAAAAAAGGAATGCCGTAGAGCAGCTGGGCTCCCGGGGCATGGTGGGGTAGTAGATTTATGCTAAGAAGCTTAGCAAAGGGATATTTGTGGACCTATTATCCTTGGCGTACCCTTGTTCGGGATACAGATAATAGGGTGAAAGGAAAACCAACATATTTGCTCAGAGGTCATGAGGACATGGCAAGCATGAGGGTTTTACCGTGGAATCTTCCTGCTCAGAGGTAATGAGGATATGGCAGGGGAGGTTTCACGGAAGATATTCGTGGTCAACAGCGGACATTTGTGGACCTATTATCCTTGTCGTACTCCGGTTATGGGTACAGATAATAGGTCGAAAGGAGACCGACATACTTGCTCAGAGGTAATGTGGACATGGCAAGCATGAAGGTTTCTTCGACGGATCCTTCCCACTCAGAGGTAATAATGACATGGCAGGAGTGGGCTCAATGAAGAGAGGGTACATAGAACAACTCAGAGGTAGGAGAACGTGGAAGTTCTATGTGGGGGCGGTTTGTTTTTGGTGGAAGTGAAAACGACTCAGAGGTAATGAGGACATGTCCGTTTTCAGAAATTTGTGGATCGATTACCCTTTTTTGTGCACTAGGAGTGCGGGTATTGGATCATGAGGAAGGATCTCTTCCGGGAAGCAAGTTCAGAGGTATAATCATACGTGACTTACTATCCGAAAGAGTGACCAGAATGTGAGTTCAGAGGCACCAGCGGGTACATAACTTGGTAAATTAACATGTTAAGAAAGCGGGAGTCCAGCGGCACCAGCGGGTACATGACTCAATAATCTGAAGGGGTTGTGGGGGTGAGTTCAGGGGCACCAGCAGGTACATGACTCGATAATCTTGAAATGTTGTGGCTGTGAGTCCAGTGGTACCAGCCGGTACATGACTCGATAATCTGAAATACTGAGGGTGTGAGTTCAGTGGTACCAGCGGGTACATGACTCGACGACCTTGTAGCGAATGTCGTTTAGACATAATATTTCTTCAGGAACTTGCCGTTGACGGGCAGCATGAGCAAGTCTCCGTTTTGCTTTGCAAGGCGGTAAGCACCGTTGGATAATACCGTCTCAATGATAAATGGGCCCTCCCACTTTGGCTGGAATTTGTCGGCGGTCTTGTGAGTCATGACCATTGGCCTCCGGACTGCCAAGACGAGATCGCCTACCTGGAACGTTCTGATTTTGACCTTCTTGTTGAAGGCTCCTGAGATGCGTGCTTGGTATAGCTCGATCCTTTGCTGAGCTAGGAGGCGCTTTTCATCTAAGGCCTCTAACTCTTGCAGTCGACGTCGGTAGTTATCATCGGTTGTCAATTGATGGGTGACGGTGACACGTAGTGAGGGGATCTGTGTCTCCAAGGGGAGTACTGCCTCACTTCCGTATACCAGGGAGAATGGCGTATTTCCGGTGGCTGTTCGGACCATGGTGCGATAAGCCCATAAGCACTCGCCGAACTTCTCGTTCCAGTCGTGCTTGTTGGAGGAGACGAACTTCTTGAGCAGTTTGATGATTGTTTTGTTGAACGCCTCTGCTAACCCATTTGCTGCCGGGTTGTACGGCGTCGAGGCGATATTCTGAATACGGTGCTTATCGTAAAACCGATAGAATGCGTGGCTTGTAAACTGCGGACCATTATCATGGATGATTCTTTGGGGCCGTCCAAAGCGGTAGATGACATGGTGTTTAAGGAAGCTGATCACGTTTGAAGTCTTGACTTCTGCGAGTGGGACAGCTTCCGCCCATTTAGAAAAGTAATCAGTGATCGCAAGTATGAAGCAATGTCCTCGGGAGGAAGGTGGGGTGATTGGACCAATAATATCCATTCCCCATGCTTCGAATGGCCAGGACGCCACTGTCGGATGTAAAAATTCGGATGGTTGGTGGATGAAGTTCGCGTGGACTTGGCAAGCTTTGCTCTTTCTAGCATAATCTATCGCGTCTGCCACCATTGTGGGCCAATAGTAGCCCATTTGGCCAAGGCGGTCTTACAGTTTCGGGCCGGGCTGGTGGGCCCCGCAAACACCGTCATGGGCTTCTCGTACGGCTTCTTTGGCTTCTGCGTTTGACAGACACCGAAGCAGTAATCCGTCGTAGGAGCGGCGATAAGCATTTTCGTCTCTGTATCGTAGAAGAATCTGAGGGAACGCCTTATGATGGAAGTAGCTTCCTTTGGGTTCTCAGGCAGGATGTCTGGTGTGCTGTCGTAGGCACCCAAAAATAAAACATTTACTCTTAAAAATGTAGTAGTGTGAGTAAGGTTCGTTTCCACAGAGAGTAATTAGTTTAGATTTGTACTATGTGAATAATAAAAGGGGGGATGAATAAAATGAAAGAAAATGAAAAAGAGAAAGTAGAATATGAAAATAAATCAAAATAACAAATGTTGGTCTAAGTCTACGTCTACCATCGGAATCTTGAAACTGATCATAGATGTAAATATATATTGATTTGTATTATGAATATTCATCGTTGGAATTATTTCCTATCTCCTTTAGCCACAATTAATTAGAAACAAGCGACCTAATTAACCTTAACTACTAAACAACCTCAGACAAGCGCTAAAGGTTTAATTTAGTAGCGTATTAAACTTAATGAGATCGATGAAACAAAATAACACAAGCACAAGCGGTTGCATTTAATTTTGTCGAATGGTTTCTTCCTAAGATTTAATAATACAAAGCAGTAATTTACTAAATCTTGGTTGCTTCACAAATTAGAGGGATCGAACAATTCCGGATTCGATATCTAATTTAGCAGTAGAATATCAAGAGTAATAAACTAGTATGCATCCTAGTAATTAAACAAGATAATCATGAAATATGCATAAGAAAACATTTGATACTCAAATTACAAATCAAACAAATAAACATAAATTAGATCTCACAAGTTTTTATTGATTCCGAGGCTTCCGTACACTTTGACCAACAAGACTTTAGCCGAACATGTTCTTCAAAACTTCAAAAGAAAAGTTGGAGAAAGAGAAGAAAAGTTGTGTTGTGTGTTTTCTCTTCTCATGATTTCTACCCCTTTTATACACCATAAATTAGTTTTTTCAAGCCCACAATATCTCCCACATATCCTCTAAAGGTTACAACTTCTCAAACCAAAAAAGACTAAGTCATAAAGCAAGTACAAAAATGGTTATTTTGGCTCCTAATTCTGTTCACAGCATCTTTGATCTGACTTCATGCCTGATTTCGTCCATGATGCAGCCAGCATCTCGAAAATCACAAAATATGAAAGTTGTAGCCCTCTGTCTTAGCTTTCCGAATCATTTTGAAGGACCTCAATTGCTATTCGGATGAGGAAGTTATGCTCATTTTGGTGAAAGGTGTCAAAACTGTCCAGAATTGCATTTTAGCTCTATTTTGCACATAGTGTCTCCAAATGCATCCTAGAGCAAAATATAAATAGAATGAGTACCTTTAGTCATAAAATGATCCTAAAATGGTGAACATTAAGGGATAAAAATATAATATTTTATGTTCTCATCAAATACCCCCACACTTAACTTTTGTTCGTCCTCGGACAAAACTCTAATTTATTTATTTTCCAAAACAAAATCAAGGTTATGTAATGCCATAAATCAAGAATAAAATAGTTTTTCAAAACTCATAACATATCATGAAATTATATTCTTAGACAACTTCTAATTCCTTAGTAAGTGTTTTCACTTGAAGATAGAGCAAACTAAATTGGTAGACCCTTACGGGAATAAATACTCAACTCTTATCTGTTTGAAGGGTATGTGTTTCACTCAAATTCATTCCAAAAGAAATGATCTACCATAAGCTTGCATATTTTCTCATTCTCCACCACTTAGATCACATGCATAACATAAATCATAAGGACTTTTCGTGGGTTGTAATGGGGCTTAGGATTAAGGTAGGATATATTTGGGAATGTTGCTAAAAAACCATCAAAACTAGTGGAGCAAAAATGATGTAACTCTAGCTCGAATATATAAAACATGTAAAACCAATCACTCCATTGAGCAGCTTCTTCAATTTGAATTCAAAGTATTCAACATACCCCTTTATTGGAATTGGAGGAGAAATAATAAAAATGAATATCAAAAGTAATTTCCTCAATTACTTTTTTTTTCTTTTTATTTTTTTATTTTTTCTGTCTTTTTTTTCTTCTTTCTTTCTTTTCTCTCTTTTTTTTCATTTTTATTTTTACAATAATGGAACTCCATAATTTGAGAATAAAAATATGTAGCCAAACTTAAAATTCAGATACCCCCACACTTATTTTTTTTTGTACACCCATACGTATCATAATGCTCCACTAGCTTTCCGGCTTGGGTAGGAATTTTTCTTTCAGGTTAAAACTTGTAATGTGGGTTCACAAAAATAAAAGCAATAAGGCTCAAAGGGGTTCAACCAAAGGAAAAATAATTTTAGGGTAGACTATTTGGCTTAAGTAGCGTAAAAAAAATGGCCTTAATCATGTTCATGTATGCATGTGTCGATGTGACCTTGAAGAGAATCTAAGCAAGTTCTAGAGAAACAAATATATGGAAGAATATCTCTCATCAAAGAAAATAGTGAGACTGAAGTGTCAGTCTAAAGGCTCAAAATCTCACCGGCTTTTGTCTACCAAATTTAGTTACTACCATCCTTAAGGAAAATAACTATACTAATTAATTCTAAGTTGAAAAGAGTACTTATTCAATCATGTTATAAAAAATTTCAAACTTAGTTGAATCTTGTTTATGGCATACACAAAAAGAATTATTGAAAACCACAAAAACAAATCTCTTTTTTTTTTAAGAAAATAAACCGAGAACAAAAAAAAAAAAATTTCTTTAAATTTTATTTTTAAATTTATTTATTTAAAAAAACTATGCATCTAAAAAATAACTAAACATAAATATCCTTACATACAATTAAAACTGACATTGTCACTAATGAAAGTCTAAATGAAAATAACCGACAAAAATAAAAAAATAAAAAAATGCAAGAATATAAAAAACTCCCCTTAGGTTGCCTCCCAAGCAGCGCCTTTGTTTAATACGTCGTTGGCTCGACTCTATGCACACTTGAGACAACTACGCAAAGATTTTACATCTTGAATGGATGCCTGCAAAATAGAGGGTAAAAACATCTTGTTAAAAATTGACAATGACATATAAGAAAAGTTACCTGACTGTTGCATTTCTGTAAAATTATTGAATGCTGCTATAGTTTCCTGCATATTAGAACTCAACGATAACTCCTCATCCACTTTTTCAAGATGCTCACTGATGGCAACATCCAATCCTTCTTTGCCATCAAGTTCAAAAACTTCCTCTAGATTAGGTACTACGTCATCATTTGGAATGTTCGTGTCTACAACGTTGTTGATCTCTTCTTCTTGTTTTGACGATGTAGGTGATTCTTCTGCTAGAATGTCCACCTCTTTACCATTTCTCAAAATAATTGTACCTGCAATGCCTTTTGAATTTATTATTTGAGATGATAATTTTTCTGAACTTTGTGCCTCCAGCTTATTAATTATTGTAGCCATTTGGCTCATTTGATTGTTCAGACTTTGGATGCTGGCCCTTGTCTCCTGAATACTGGCCCTTGTCTCCTGTTGAAATTGCAAATTATTAGTGGCAAGAGACTTAACAATATCTTCTAAAGACATACCAGAGTTAGAAGTTTGGTCCGATTGTTTTTCATGGGGATATGGTTGCTTGTACTGTTGGTAACTTAGGCAATTTTGAGTTACAATGGGCTCGTCTTGAATATTGGACACATATCAGTTGGATGTCCTTCTTGTAAACAAATCTCACAAGCCATTGTTTCTTGCATGTTACCTACAACCATTTTATGAACAATAGAAGTTAAACTAGCAATTTGTTGTTGAAGAGAAGAAACATTTACCTCGTTAGCGTACCTAGAAGGAAGATCCAGCCAAGTGCCAACTTGCTGATAATTGGTCGCCATGTCCTATTAAATCTTTTTTTTTCTAATAAACAGAAAATTATTTCATGAGAATAAAAAGCACAAACTTCAACTAGAATTACTCCCCGGCAACGGTGCCAAAATTTGGTGTGCTGTCGTAGGCACCCAAAAATAAAAACATTTACTCTTAAAAATGTAGTAGTGTGAGTAAGGATCGTTTCCACAGAGAGTAATTAGTTTAGATTTGTACTATGTGAATAATAAAAGGGGGGATGAATAAAATGAAAGAAAATGAAAAAGAGAAAGTAGAATATGAAAATAAATCAAAATAACAAATGTTGGTCTAAGTCTACGTCTACCATCGGAATCTTGAAACTGATCATAGATGTAAATATATATTGATTTGTATTATGAATATTCATCGTTGGAATTATTTCCTATCTCCTTTAGCCACAATTAATTAGAAACAAGCGACCTAATTAACCTTAACTACTAAACAACCTCAGACAAGCGCTAAAGGTTTAATTTAGTAGCGTATTAAACTTAATGAGATCGATGAAACAAAATAACACAAGCACAAGCGGTTGCATTTAATTTTGTCGAATGGTTTCTTCCTAAGATTTAATAATACAAAACAGTAATTTACTAAATCTTGGTTGCTTCACAAATTAGAGGGATCGAACAATTCCGGATTCGATATCTAATTTAGCAGTAGAATATCAAGAGTAATAAACTAGTATGCATCCTAGTAATTAAACAAGATAATCATGAAATATGCATAAGAAAACATTTGATACTCAAATTACAAATCAAACAAATAAACATAAATTAGATCTCACAAGTTTTTATTGATTCCGAGGCTTCCGTACACTTTGACCAACAAGACTTTAGCCGAACATGTTCTTCAAAACTTCAAAAGAAAAGTTGGAGAAAGAGAAGAAAAGTTGTGTTGTGTGTTTTCTCTTCTCATGATTTCTACCCCTTTTATACACCATAAATTAGTTTTTTCAATCCCACAATATCTCCCACATATCCTCTAAAGGTTACAACTTCTCAAACCAAAAAAGACTAAGTCATAAAGCAAGTACAAAAATGGTTATTTTGGCTCCTAATTCTGTTCACAGCATCTTTGATCTGACTTCATGCCTGATTTCGTCCATGATGCAGCCAGAATCTCGAAAATCACAAAATATGAAAGTTGTAGCCCTCTGTCTTAGCTTTCCGAATCATTTTGAAGGACCTCAATTGCTATTCGGATGAGGAAGTTATGCTCATTTTGGTGAAAGGTGTCAAAACTGTCCAGAATTGCATTTTAGCTCTATTTTGCACATAGTGTCTCCAAATACATCCTAGAGCAAAATATAAATAGAATGAGTACCTTTAGTCATAAAATGATCATAAAATGGTGAACATTAAGGGATAAAAATATAATATTTTATGTTCTCATCAATGTCGTAGACGACGAAGTCGATGAATGGTTGTTTCCAATCTGGGGCGTCATCGATCGTCTGTGCGGAATAACTTATGACGAATTGCACATTGTTTTTGGAACAGACCAGTTCATGGCCTATCACTTCCACTGATTTCCGATCATAATTCGGAACTGCTAGGGAAGCGGCGAGACCAGCTAGGGCATCGGCTTCAATATTTCGGAGTCTGGGGACGTGCTCGATGAAGAACACCTCAAATGCCGAGATGATATTGATCGCTATTTGATGATAAGGGATCACGTCTTCATGGCGTACCTCATACGAACCCCGGATCTGATTGACGATTAGTTGGGAATTGCCGTATGCTTCAAGGTATTCTACCCCCAGCTCTCTTGCAAGTTAGAGGCCAATGACCAGAGCGTTGTACTCGGCCACATTGTTAGAACAGGGTTCAGTGAGGGAATAAGTACGGTTAATCACCAATCCGGAAGGAGAGATTAGCACTACCCCGACTCCGACAACTATATTGCCTTTAGGTCCGGTCCTTGAAGCGCCGTCGAAGAACATTTGCCATATATTCTCGTGAGAGGTTGCATGTGAGTCGGCGACCTCATCTGGGATCTCTTCGTATATCCTGGAAGACTTCGAGCCTGGGTGGGTTGCCAAGAAATCTGCCAGGGCTTGACCTTTGACTGCCTTTTGGGGGACGAAGATCATATGATAAGGGGACAGCAATATTGCCCATGTAGCGAGTCGAGAGCTGAGTGCCCCTGGTTTAGTCATGAGGACCCTCAAAGGGTTGACTCGTGAGACCACATGTATCGTTTGTCCGGTGACATAGTGTCGCATTTTCTGAATGGCGAACACCAGGGCGAGGCATTCCTTCTCTACAGTGGTGTATCGGTGCTCTGGTCCAATCATCATTCGGCTGAGGTAATATATGGCCTGTTCATGTCCTGTATCGTTATTCTGTGCCAGCAGAGCACCGAGGGAGTGTTCCATTGCTCGTACATAGAGCAGAAATGGTTTTCCAGGGACTTGGGCTACCAAGACCGGAGGATTTGACAGATATTCTTTGATGCTATCGAAAGCACGCTGGCATTCTTCGTCCCATACGAATGAGACTCCTTTCTTCATGAGGTGCGTAAATGGTCGGCATCGCCCGGAGAGGTTTGAAATGAACCTTCTGATGTAAGCTAACCTTCCCTGAAGGCCTCTGAGTTCGCGGAGATTTCTCGGGGGACCCATCTCCATAATTGCTTTTGTCTTCTCGGGGTCTACATGGATACCCTTTGCAGTGATGATGAAGCCTAAGAACTTCCTGCTGGATACGCCCAGGAAGGACTTCGTAGGGTTCATCTTCAAATTATGTGTCCGTATTAGGTCGAATACCGTCCTTAGATCCTGCAGATGGTCTCCTTTGCTACGGCTCTTGACGGCTATATCATCAACATAGCACTCCACCGTCTTGCGTAAGTGGTCTCTGAAGATGATGCTCATAGCTCTTTGATATGTGGTGCCAGCATTCTTTAAACCGAAAGGCATGACTGTGTAGCAGTACATGCCAATCAGTGTTTGGAATGATATATGCTTTTCGTCGTCGGGAGACATCTTGATTTGGTTGTATCCTGAGAAGCCATCCATGAATGACATGCGCTCAAAGCGGCAGGTATTGTCAATCATGATGTCTATGATAGGAAGGGGGAATTCATCTTTGGGACATGCCTCGTTCAGGTTACGGAAGTCGATGCAGATTCGAATTTTCCCATTCTTCTTGAGGACAGGTACTATATTGGCGACCCAATCGGGATGTTGTTCCTCACGAATGAAGCCGCTGCTATTAGTTTGTTGACTTCAACTTCGATCGCGTCTATGATGCCTGGGCGGAAGCATCGCTGTTGTTGTTTGACTGGCTTCGCATCTGGCCAAATATTGAGTTTATGAAGAGCGATATCAAGATTTAACCCTGGCATATCTTCATAGCTCCAGACGAACACATCAATGTACTCCCTGACAAGTTCTAACAGCGACTCCCGTTCTTCGTTGGTTAGGCTTTCACTGATGAAGATCGGTTTTGGAGAAGATTCGCTGCCGAGATCCACTTGTATGACCTTATCTTCAGTAGGAGGTTCTCTCAGTTCGAATCACTTTTCCTATTGCACGTCTAATTGCTAGGCCCATGGCTCTAGCTCGAGGATATCGGGGATGTCTTCATTTTCCTCGTAAGCGTCGACGAACGTCATGTTGACTGACATGACTTGTCTGAACACATCTCCGATGCTGGTATCTGAGTCGGAAGTTGGTGATCCGGTTGAATGTGACTGCCAGTCGTATTCTTCATCTAAACTTTTTAGGGTCGTAGTAGGCGTTACATACCCCAACCCACATCGAGTTTTGTTATAGTAGTTCCGTGGTTTGCCCGCCGGGACTGGCGGCTTCAAAGGTAATCGTCGCCCAGTGCCATAGTTCAATCCTGGCGTAGTCTCTAGATCATACCCCTGTTTCTGCATGAGATATTTGGATTGAGGGCTATAGAGATACAGAGGCAGTCTCCCGGCATCTGACCCGAAGTCGACTTCTTCTATGGTGCGGGGATGATGGTTGTTCGTCCGACCAAAGATGATTGGATGATCTCCTCCCTTGTGTATTCGGTAAGTGTCTTCTACTGGAGTAAGCTGGATTGCGGTGTACACATTTATCACCTACGTGTGTAGGTGAGCGCCTATACCGTGTTCCATAGCATACATCATACATAGCTTATTGAGCTCGGTGTAGTTCAAAGATAACCCTTTATTGATGAAGTAAGGTATCTTTTCTAGGGGGATTGCATCATCAGCGGAGGGGACATTAGTGTGGGCGGCCACATACTTGGCTAGCTCCGGTTCCTCTTCGGCTACCCCCTGTATGAACGAAGACTGAGACGACGACCTAGGAAGCTTGATCGTCAGTGGTCCAGTTGATGGAGCAGAGCGTGGAGTCGTTGGCAGACTGGCGACCCCTAGTTTGGCATTCGATATGGAGCGAGGAGTGGCTGGTTCGCTGGAAGTGTCAGACCTTGCATCGAAGCGACAACCTTTCTTGGGAAGGCGTATCGTCAGCGGCTTGTCGGAGGGATTGAGCTTCCCTATTTGGGGTTGACTGACTCTCGGCAGTCTTATTGTCAGTTGCCCCGTTGTGGGTCTCGCCACTTGGCCGGACCTTGGCAGCCGGATTATCATCTGCTCCTCTTGAGCCGAGAGACTGATCGCGTCCTTCCGCAGAGTGGCGGTGAGGGGTACAGACTTGCCCGGTTTGCGAGCTTGGAGGTGGATCGTCAGGGGTCCTTCTGAACCCGTGGCTGTCTCAGTATGAGCTTGTGCGTCTCCTTCATCTAGGTGCCTTTTCGACTTTTCGTATAAACAGGAGTCCGAGTAGTAAGATTTGACCCCTTTGAAGGGATCGATGTCAGCAAACTCTGTCTTCACGAAGCCGTGTTTGTCGACATATTTGAAGTACTGGTGTAGCATGGAAGGCACGATCATATAATCGTGTATCCATGGGCGCCCCAAGAGGATGTTGTAAGAGGTGTCTGCATCTATGACGTAGCAGGTGACCTCGGATTGGAGATCGCCAATCTGACACTTCAGACGAATCTTCCCGATAGGGTAGCTCCTGCCCGAATTGAAACCGCTGATGGCGGTGCTTGTAGGTGTTAGGCGATGCATTGGGATGCGGAGATGATGTAGCAGACCTTTCGGGATGATGCTTATGGAAGAGCCAGGATCAATGTGCATCCGATCCACCTTCACGTCGCCGATGTATCCTGTGTAGTATAGCAGACGATCATGTAGGTTGGTTTTGATGAGCATGTCCTGCGGAGTGAAGACGATGTTGGGCATTGCTCCCGTGCAGGCACTGTCTTGGAGATCCATGGGTGAGTCCTCCCCAGTAAGGTTAGATTGAGCGAGATAGGCATCGATATTTTGGAGTGCTTCGCTCAACGCAATACGAACGTCTTTGGAGAGCCTCAGGAGTTCATATAATGATAATTTGGCCGGAGTGTTAGCCAATTGTGCTAAGATGTCAAAGTTGTAGGGCCTCTCTAGCCCTTGGGCTACGTCCTTTCGGAGTGATTTGTCGAAGCGAGTCTCCTTCGGCCTAGGCTTGTCGGTCGTCGAAGGCTGAGCCGGTCCCAGAGCATCAGTTGCAGTGGGTTGATGATTTTCAGCTGGACTATCAACCACAGATTGGGATTGCGCTCCGGACCGTGTGACGACGGCTGTAGCTTCCTCGTTGTCTGTTGAAACTGTGCAGCAGGTCTTGATTTTTCCACTCTTTTTGTTGGTGGGAGATGGTGTGGGCCGAGTCACTTCTGACACCAAGTATGGATGGACCCACATGACCTCTCCTCATGAGGTGGTGAGAGGTACTAGACCAGCAGCTTGTTCTCGGGGCGGAGAAAGATTGGTAATCTCTATTGTCGCGAGAGGGACGGGGATTACCCCGTCTTGAGTCTCCGTCGGAGGGAAGTTGCCGAACTGTACGGACACCATATTAGCTGCTACGGTTACCTCTTCGAAGTCGATGGCCAGAGCGTTTGAATCGATGAGGCTTTGGATGTACCGTTTTAATTGGTAGCAGTCATGTGTAGCGTGGTGTACATAATGGTGGTAATAGCAGAACTTCGGGTTCTCCAAATCAGCCGGCCGAGGCTCCCGCCTTGGTGGAGGAAGCTGAATTCTACCTCCTTGTATGAGCATGTCTAAGATAGGCTTGACGTGGCCATCTTCGAAAGAGTAAGTGATTTGAGGCCATTGCTTGTCTGCTAGCTGTGGCTCGGGCTTCTGGGCCGTGTCGGCCACCATAGCCTGTTTTCCCTTGCTGTCCCGATTGTTGGAGGGGTTATCCCCATTATCGTTGTTGAGACGCTTGCCCTTGTTTTCCCCTTCTGAGATGTGCAACCCCAATTGGCGGGCCTTCTTCAGTCGTTCTTCAGCGCTTGTGGCGCTGATGATGAACGCCTTCCAATCTTTCAATTGACTCTCGCCCATCCAGAGACTGATCGTTGGAAGCAGTCTCTTTTGGCAGATTTCAATCAAAGAAGAATCCAAATTTCCGGAAGGCAGCTTTATGGCGGTCTGGCGGAACCGCTTAATGTAGTTCCTCGTTAACTCCTTCTCCCCTTGGACGATGTCCATGAGAGTGGACATCGTGACGTCTTTGTCCTACTTCATAGAACCGTTCCAAGAACATGCGCTTGAAGCCGGCGAAGGAATAGATGCAGTTGTCCGGTAGATTGCGGTACCAATCGTAGGCGACTCCTTCCAATGCTCCAATGAATAACCGTGTGAGGATCGCATCTTCATGGTGCAGATGGTCGGTGGTGACCTCAAAGTAAGTGATGTACCGACTTGCTGAGGTTTTGCCATCATATGGATTGATGTTGAACGGCTTATATCTTGGTGGGAATGCAACATCCCTCCACTCAGCAGGGTATGGTTGCCGTATTCTGAGATCTTGAGCATTTTCTCGGGCATGAAACATGGTACGGAGCTCCTGGACCTCTCTTCTTACTTCTCGGGTCTCATCTGTCGCGGCGGGGGCTGTTATGTCGGGAGGATTATTGCCCGGGCTTGGTGTCGCTGAGTTCGAATCTATATTGACCGCGGGGCCCGTGTTTGTTTGACCAGGCGCTCCTCCTTGTAAAGTAGGCAGGGCCGTTTTAATCTCGTCTACAGACTTGACCAAAGCAAGTAATATGGCTTCGAGACTGTCGATGCGCTGGCGATCACTGGAACCACCTTGATCGCTGTCCGTCATGAACACCGTTCTTACGTGAGGAGTGATGGAAGGAACGATGGAGGATGTGCCCTCTGAGTCGTACCCATGTACCGAGAAGTCATCGGGATAGGTGGGAATATTCTCTTCAGGCTCGGACTCGGAGGGAATGGTTTCCCCAGCTTCAGAGCTTGCCTTGTCTTGAGAGTTACGGATGTCCTCGGGAGCATCAGCGTCCGTTGCTCCTGATGGAAGAGTTGTTTGTGCGGACTCGGTTCCTTGGAACATCGGATTGTTGCGAATGTTCGGAGGAGTGCTACCCCCAGCTCCTTCAACCCCCAGTGATGTGGATGATGAATTTCCCATCGCGGTAAATTTCGTCTTTGAACGGGTGTGTTGGAATACACCAGTGGAGGACAACCGTTTAGACGACAGTTTCTTAGTTGTAGTGGTTGATATCTTCGGACTAGAGATACTTGTTTTCTTCTTTCTCTCTTCGGTGGAGACTTTTTGAGAAGAATTGCAGGAGACAACAGGAGGTGCCTTATCTTCTGAGTTTGGGTGCTGTAGCCTTTGGAAGACGGATGGCCGCGCTTCTGTCATTGCCGTGTTGTTGCAGCAGTAATTGACGATGATTTGGGTGCAGCGATGTCCAAGCGAGGACTCTTTGCACACCGACACTCCTATTCTTTCCTTGCATTTGTGGAGGATCGTCTCCCGTAGGTCAGAGGAACCACTCTGTCTGTTCGCCGCGGGGGCTGGACTTGAACAGTTGTATGCAACTTTCCATCCGAGGCCCGTGTGATAGTCAACGGGACGCTCCGATAGTCAGAGGTTGGAACAGCTGACTGGGCTCGATGAGCCCGCGCTGCCCTAGACTTCCTTCTTTTAGCACTTGTGGGTGCGTAATAGAAGGAGTCCAAGTTGAATGCCACAGAGTCTGGCTTATCATACAGAGAATCATCAGGGTCGGGACCGTATGAGAGACGGTCGAAGACCGATCGAGAGAAGCGTAGAGCGGACGCTATGCTGCTAGAGTTGGGTACCGTGCAGGCTGTCTGCATGCGGTCATCTTCTGCTGTCGGATGAGTTATCTTTGGACGGCTAGGAGTCACGACCGTGCATGCTGGCCGCATGCGGTTGGCAATAGTGGCCGCATGGGTTTTCAGCAAGCGGCTGCCTCCTGTAGCCTCATGTGTTTCATCCATGTGATTGGCGCCTGTAGCTGCATAAACTATGCGGCTGCCAGATGTGACCGCATGATTCTTCTTCATGCGGCCAACGACTGTGGCCGCATGGGCTTTGTCCATGCGGCTAGCGGATGTGGTCGCATGAGCCTTTTTCACTCGGCTAGCACCCCTATGCGGCCCAGTTCGCATAGAGTTCCTCTTTGCCCCTGCAAGTCCAGCATCATAGTATTTTCTTCTGCCAGACTTGGGGACAGCAGAGTTGTCTACGGTCTGAAGTGGGGCTGCAGAAGAGTCCTTCTCGCCGTCTTTAGCAACAGAGGGTACACCGTTGGGGGCTTGGGAAGGAGCAAATAATTTTGGCCTCCATTCTCTGCGAGCCTTTATCGTGCGGGTGCGCTTCTGGACTGGGCCAGCGCTTCCTTCGAAGAGCATCTCTTCAAACGCTTGTTGGTCGAAGCGGACGACCATCTTTTGTTGCGTGGAGCCAAGCTTGGCTGCATCCGATTGCGTCACCAGCTCCTCAGCCGTGGAGAAGTTAGTCCCCAGTAGAGTCGCCATCGTGTTTGTCATTGATTGTAAAAGTACAGAACAATTATCGGAGGACTGAACTTAGACTCACAATACAAACTCGCTTGTACAAAGAAAGCCTAGGAACGAAAACCTATGTACAACAATCTAAGTATAATTATTTATTTTAGATTCTGGGGGGGTGACGATAGAGGCTCGGGAAGGCGACGGCAGCCCTGCCTTACTCCTTGGACGATCGGTATGCAGCATTGGCTCCTTGTGAAAAGATGGTTGGCGTTGACGAAGAAGTGCTCTTTTTGCTCCTCTGTTGCTCTCCTGGCTTCTCTCTCTCTCTCTGTGTATTCTCTCTCTGACTCTGTATATTTTTATTCTTTTTGTTGCAGGCCCTCGTGCAAAGAAATGATGCTGGCTATTTATAAGAGTGGGGTATGATCATTAGGGTTTGCTAATGATCATTTGTTTGGAATGTCGGCGCTCCTTCAATCTATCTGAACCCTTGATCCTGGTTACAATGAATCTCGGCCATTAATGCGGATAGCACCGAATCTTGTGAGTAATTAATGTTAACTGCTTTAAATCTACATGATGGATTCTACCAATATCCGATTGCTCGCCACGTGTCCCGTTGGCTTGATGATAAATGATATGCCTTGATCTCAGTAATTATGATGATGATGTCAAATATATTTGTTGAGATTCGGTTAAATCGTTGATTGATCCGATGCCACGTGTTTTGATTGTGGGTCCTACCAGAGCCACATAGGATGGGCAACACTTGAACCGCAGGGAGATACTCTTCGTGAGCCGCATAGGACAATGCTTCATCGAACCGCAGGGAACAAACTCTCAATGAGCCGCATATGCATAGTCTTTGCGAGCCGCATGAGCTAGCGTTGTATTAAGCCGCAGGGACTGAGCTCTCAGTGGGCCGCATATGGCTGATTTCTGCTAGTCATATAGGGTGACTTCTCAGTGAGCCGTATGAAGCTGTTCTCTATTTAAGCTGCATGAGATTTGCCACGTGGCAACCTAGGATTTCTGACGGATCGGGTCAGAGATCTTCTTCTTTTCCTGAAGCGTCTGTCATTATGGCAGAGCCATTATGACACTTTATGCCAGAGCCGTCACAGTCGTCAAATCGTGTCAGAGCATTAAATGAGGCCACTATTCAAAGGGCCAGCTGTAGGGAAGGATCACAGGGGGACACGTGGCATGGATCGAGCCGCATATTCCTGCTGAACCGTATACACTCTCGAGCCGCATGAGACAGAGAGTCTTCCTTTGAACTGTATAAGACAGCTCCCATATGAGCCGCATGGGCTTCGTATCCGGAGCCGCATGGACCATTATTCTGATATTTTCCATGCTTCTACACTCTCGTCGACGAAGCTCCTGTCCTTCCGTCTTTTGTGCGTATGCTGGAACACGTCGTGTCTGGTGACCGATTCTAGCGCCCTTTCCTCCTTCACCGCCCGTTGGGCCTGCATACAAAATTTCCGTAGAAACTAATTAACTCCTTTAATTAATGATACCTAATTTGATAGTGAAATAAATTTACGGTTGCTCACCAGATCTGCAAGTGTCGCTGCGTGGGGCCTTGATCCCCCCGTATGAAGGCCCGCGGTCTGTCGGTTCGCCTTCACCTTCTTCGATTTCTCCTTATATGCAGGGGTATCCATCATACCTAAGAGGTCCTCATAATACTCCTGCCGGATCCAATTCGGCCTCGTATGCCCCATTTTTAGGTCATAAATCATATCTTGTATCTTCTTCGAGGCAGCACTTCTGTAGGTCCTGCGGATCGCGTCCTCGCGTTCTCGCTCGATGGGGTCACATCCCGGGAACTTTGAATGCGACCACGACCACCAGCACCACTACGACCACGACCACGACCCGCACTACCACCACCACCACCACGACCACCACCAGCACCACCACCACGGCCAGCCATCATGACCTGTAAATAGAACACATAAACATAATTAACAATATAAAAGTGTAAATGGATATAAAAAACTAAACTAAAATATACATACCACCAGTAGGGAGACGAGTGCCGCCGCGATGAAAAAGACTAGGAGTGCCATCTGCAATAAGTAAATAATCGAATAAAAAAAACATGAATTCACGTAATTGCTTTTATGAGGTCAAACTTACTTCACAAATTTGGAAGTGTTTTCAATATACAACAATATTTAACCTAATCATTGTCTTCGTTCTCATCCTCGGCCTCGTCTTCATCATTATCCTCCTCATCCTCATCCTCTTCCTTATCTTCATCGTCGATTTCATCTGTATCCTCGTCCCCATCAAATTCTTCTTCTTCTTCTTCTTCTTCTTCTTCTTCTTCTTCTTCTTCGTCTTCTTCTTTTTCTTCTTCTTCTTCTTCTTCTTCTTTTGCCTCAATATTTGGGATAAGACGCCTCTTTCTCCCCTGGTTGACAGCTAAGTCTTGTGTATCAACCTCTTCCTCCCCTCTATTTTCTTCAACAATATCTTCAACATCTATTGTATCTGAGTGTTGTCCCAAGTATTGGGACTTTTCAATCTGATCCTCTTGGTATGCTGGGTCTCTAACGTTGAATGTATTTCTAGATTTAATCTTGCATACTGCCCACCAGTCAAATCAATCTCTACGACGCCTTGGGTAGCTTGTATAGTTGACTTGAACAGCCTGATTTGCTATCGTAAATGTATCGGACCCTCTATACCGCCTGTGATGATTTATATCGACGAATCCAAATTGTTTATCGATTCTCCAACCGATATTTGGTGTCGTATCGAACCACTCACATTTGAACATCACAACATGCATATCATATGGGCCAGTATATTATAAATCTACAATATCCCGAAGCACTCCATAATAGTCAAAGTCCGGCTCGTCGTCATAGATGGTGCCTCTTATGCAAACACCGGAATCCTTGGTACTGATGCCGTCATTGATAAATTCGACATTTATAGCATTCTGAGTTGACTTAAACCTGAAGCCATTAACGACATAGCCTGGCCAAGTCTTTATTTGCTTCGTCGGTCCCAGTGCCAGATAACGAACACTCTCATGAGTGAGTGTTGTTTCAGGCAATAAAACCTGTAAACAAATATTTATAATTTAAATGTTTCAGATTATATATTAATAATCTCAATTATAATCACAGTTACTTACGTATTTGCAAAACCATGACGGAAATGTACAATCAACCTCTCTTTGAAGTCCATCATCGGTAATATCGGGTCTCCTTATTTTGACTTTATCTCTAAATACACTATTAGAGAAAATAAGAATATATAAGTGTAGTCACTTACTTCATCAAATTCGAGATTATAACGAGTGCAAGTTTACTTACTTACTTCTCCAAATCTCTCACTTCTTGTATGTCACAGTTTAACAAGACATATCGGTGAGCGGCATCATACTCATCGTCTGTCAACCACCGTCTTTTACTAGCCCCAACAGGCTTGCCCCTTACATTGAATATTCCTCCATCCTCAACGTCCTCGTCATTCCTTTGAGGTCTATTTCGATTTGTCTTAACATGAGTATCGAAATAAATGGAGCAGAAGTTTGACACCTCTTCGATAGGATATGCTTCGCATATCGAAGCCTCTATATGAGCTTTGTTGCCAACTTTCTTCTTTAGATGGTGTAGGTATCTAGAGAGACAAATTATCTTGAGAATTAAGAAAGAATTTTAAAACCCACTGAAATTCAACTTAAATTATATCAATTTTATGTACCTTTCAAATGGGTACATCCATAGATAATGAACAGATGCACCGACACGGGCATCGTATGCTAGATAAATCGGTAGATGCTCCATGTTGTCGAAGAAGCCAGAAGGAAATATTTTCTCCAACTTAAAAATTGTTAAGATAATCTTCTCCTCAAGTTCAACCATGTGTTGCACAGTCAAATTAGTTGAACAAATATCCCTAAAAAATATTGATAGTTCGGCCAACGGAACCCATACAGCAGAAGGCAACAACTCTTTCAAAGCAATGGGCAGTAATCTTTCCATAAACACGTGGCAGTCATGACTCTTCATTCCCGTTAGCTTGTGTTCATTGAGGTCACGCATCTAGACAAATTTGACACATAGCCGTCGGGAAATCTTAAAGTATATACCCACTTGCAGATTATTATTTTATCTTCCTTTCTCAATGTGTATTATGCTATCGGCTTACTTAATTGTCCAGCAGCTCCCCTTTGTATCAAGTTCAGATAAAGACGCTTGCATATCTCGACAATGTCTTGTCTTGCTTTTGGATTGTCCTTCGTCTTTCCTTTAATGTCCATGACGATATTGAAGACATTATCGAACACATTCTTTTCGATATGCATAACATCAAGATTATGCCTTATAAGATTATCTTTCCAATAAGGCAAGTCCCAGAAGATACTCCGTTTGGTCCAGTTATGGGTTTGTCCGAACCATCGACACGATCATTCGATGGATCTTCCATTACAGTGGGCAAGTCCTTTACATCTTCCCAAATATCGTATCCCGACAATCTAGCAGGCGGATGAGAAAATTCTTGTTTTCCAGCTCTGAATGCGTCCTTGTTCTTTCTCCAATGATGACTCGCGGGCAAAAATTGACGATGACAATCAAAGAAAGAAGTTTTTCCTCCATGTTTAAGGCGAAACGCCTTACTATTTTGCATGCATATCGGACAAGACAGGGTGCCGTGAGTACTCCATCCCGACAGCATACCGTATACGGGAAAATCATTGATTATCCACATCAGTGAAGCTCTCATCTGAAAGTTTTGTTTCCTAAAAATATCATAGGTCGTGACGCCGATCTTCCACTGCTGTTTCAGCTCATCCACCAACGGCTATAAATATATATCGATATTCTTCGTCGGATTTTTGGGACCCGGTATGATAGCTGTCAAGAACATATAAGGAGTCTTCATACACATTCATGGTGGAAGATTGTAAGAGGTCAGAATGACCGGCCAACAGGAGTATTGAGATCCCGACTGTCCAAAAGGGACGAATCCATCAGAACATAGCCCCATGCGTACATTTCTGGGCTCTGCAGCAAAATTTGGATGGCGAAAATCAAAATTTTCCACGCCTCTCCATCGGAAGGATGTGACAATTCTCCATCGTCCTTTGTGCGTTCTTCGTTGTGCCACGTCATGTGTTCTGCTATATTCTGAGACATATACATCCTCTGCAAGCGTTTCGTGATCGACAAGTAATGCATATACTTGTAAGGACGTCATTTTCTAGTTGACTTTCCTTTTCCCCTGACTTTTTTGTAACGTTCCGCATTACAGAAGCTGCAACTTTCTACATCCTCTTTCTCCTTGTAGTACAACATGCATCCGTTGCGACAACAATCTATCTTGTCGTACCCCAGTCCCAATTGTCGGACTATCATCTTCGACTTGTAGAAGTTTTTTGGAAGCTCTTTTGATTCCTTCGGTAACACCTCCTTCATTAGTTGTGTAAACCGATCATAACAAGTTTGTAGCAAGTTAAAATCGAACTTTATGTTTAGCAACTGCATCGTCACTGACAATACGGAATGCGGATCACAACAAGGATATAAAGATGTTTCAGCATCCTGAAATATATCATAGAACTCCTTTGCCTCGGGATTAGGATCCTCCGGATCAAAATTAGGCCCTGCCGTATCGTACACCATATCTCGTGTAAGGTTCTGCACGTCTCCATAATCAACGGAGCATTCGTCGTCATCGACGACAAAATTCGCTGCAGCATTATCATCAAAAGCATAAGTAGCAGCATTCGCAACCTGTCTTTCGGCATATAGTTCACCTTGCGATGACCACAGGCCGTAATCACGTACGAAATCCTTACGGGTCAAATGATCTCTTACACTCACCACTTCTTCGTAACGTCTATTATGACAATTACGACATGGACACTTGATTTTGTTACCGTCCATAAACTGAGCTTTTCTCATGGCATACTTAAGAAACACTTCCACGCTTGCCTGAAATCGTCACTCACACCTATTCTGCTGTCGTATTGTCGTTTGTACATCCATGTACGATCAACGAAATAACAATCCATCACAGATTGGATGTAATAATTTGTATAGTAAGACAAACTAAACAAAATTAGTATATAATCATGTAACTGGTGGATCCGCTAGTATTCTAGCTCGAGAAGAGAAAAATCTAAGTACAATTGTTACTAATAGTTCGATACCGATAGTGCGATACCGATATCGATACCGATAGTGCGATACCGATACTAGTGCGATACCGATACCGATAGTTCGATACCGATAGTCCGATAGTTCGATACCGATACTGATAGTCCGATACCGATTATAGGTCAATTAATCAAACTGAGTCAATCTATCTATTTTTAAATTGCAAGAGTCCACTTCTAGGATATGGGAGCTATATCCTAAATATCTAGTCTAAAATTAACTTGGTTAGGATACTAGAGTGTCCTTATTATCTAGCAAGCATTACCTTAGTCTAGTCACACTAGCATTAATTACCTATAATTTCTTCCATGTCTACACTCTAGTATATTTAGGATATAGTCCGATACCGATAGTCCGATACCGATTATAGGTCAATTAATCAAACTGAGTCAATCTATCTATTTCTAAATTGCAAGAGTCCACTTCTAGGATATGGAAGCTATATCCTAAATATCTAGTCTAAAATTAACTTGGTTAGGATACTAGAGTGTCCTTACTATCTAGCAAACACTACCTTAGTCTAGTCACACTAGAATTAAACCTATAATTCCTATCATGTCTACACTCACACATTACACCCCAAGCCGTCCTGCATGCTAATAGGCATGGTAGGCATGCCTTTTCATTCCTCACTCTCTAAAGCATGTATACACATATATATGTATATCATAGTTAGATGTATAGATATATATATCTATATAGAAGCACACAACTGACTTATGCAGATGAAGAACTCGCACTGTCCTTGACACAGTGAACATATACACCATGAATCCAAACTCCATATTCACATTTACTAATCCAAACACCACCAAACTAATGGATAACACCCAATATGGATAACACATATTTAGCCAATATATAAACTCAGATGAATTTGATAAGAAAAGCCCCCTGCCGCCCCCGACCAAAGCCCGCCGCCCCAAGCCCGCCGCCCAGCCCCCGACGCCCCCGCCCTATGCAAGCCCGCCGCCCTGCCCCCGGTGCCCCCCGCCGCAAGCCCGCTGCCCAGCCCCCGACGCCCCCACCCCAAGCCCGCACCCCCGTCCCAAGCCCGCCGTCCAGCCCCCGACGCCCCCGCACCAAGCCAGCCGCCCAGCCCCCGACGCCCCGGCCCCAAGCCCGCCGCCCTGCCCCCGATGCCCCCGCCCCAAGCCAGCCGTCCAGCCCCGACGCCCCCGCCCCAAGCCCGTCGCCCAGCCCCCGACGCCTCCGCCCCTAACTAGCAGCCCAGCCCCCGAATGTCCCCAAGCCCGTCGCCCCCGCTGCCCCTACGTCGATACTGGGATAGAGAGAGAGAGACGAGATCGAAGAGAGAGAGAAAAGAGAGGGGGGATTACCTTCGGGAGATAGAGAGGAGAGGACGCCGACGCCGTTCACCGAAGACGCGGGAGGGAGAGAGAGAGGGAGAGGAAAGAGAGTGAATTTTGGGGGGAATACGAAAAGTTTCCCCGCCGTTTCATTTTAAGTCTGGGACGTAAATTAGCGACGGAAACGCGACTGCTAATTATCCGTCACCAAGTGGTCACTATTATTGATGTAGTCGAAGAAATGTTCCGCCAATTCTCTACACAATTCTTGCCAAATAATCAACTACGTAGCGACGACTGAAGATCCGTCGCGATATCTCCGACATCCTAGCGACGGATGTGCGACCTTTCCTCTCCCTAAAATTAAAATAAAAAATATAAAGGCGTGTAGTCGGTAATCAGTCGGCGAGCGGCCCCGATGCAGTCGCTAACGCCGACTGAAAATTTCTGTCGCTAATTTACTGTATTTTGGTAGTGCATGAGCAAGTCTCTATTTTGTTTTGCGAGGCGGTAAGCACCATTGCAGAATACGGCCTCAATGATAAACGGCCCTTCCCATTTTGGCTGGAATTTGCCAGCGGTTTTGTGAGTCATGACCATCGGCTTCCGAACTGTCAGAACGAGATCGCCCACTTGGAATGTTCTAATTTTAACCTTCTTGTTGAAGGCTCCAGAGATGCGTGCTTGGTATAGCTCGATTCGTTGCTGAGCCAAGAGGCATTTTTCATCAACTCTTGTAGCCGGCGATGGTAGTTATCGTCCGTCGCAATTGGTATGTAAGGACGACGCAGAGTGAGGGAATTTGAGTCTCCAATGGGGGGACTGCCTCACTCCCATACACCAGGGAAAATGGCATTTCTAGTGGTCGTTCGGACTATAGTATGGTACGCCCATAAGTATTCACCAGCTTCTTATGTTTCAGTCACGTTTGTTGGAAGATACAAACTTCTTGAGAAGTTTTGATGATTTGTATAATGCCTCTGCCAACCCATTTGATGCCGGATTGTATGGTGTCGAAGAAATATTTTGGATGCGTATTTGTCGCAGAACCGATAGAAGGTGTGGCTTGCAACTGCGGACCATTATCGTGGATGATCCTTCTAGGCAGTCCAAAGCGATAGATGACATGATGCTTCAAGAAGCTGATCACGTTTGAAGTTTTTACTTCTACAAGCGGAAACGCTTCTAACCCATTGGAGAAGTAATCCATGATCGCGAGTATGAGCGAT
>JANAVB010013794.1:0-27458 GCA_029216955.1 Iris pallida | reverse complement strand
GGGATATGATAGGGAAATGGGATATGAGCCATACTCATTCTTGAGCCATTCCACGTGGCTTCCACGTGGACCAATAAAATATAGTGACATGGAAAAAAAATTTAAATAGATAAAAATAAAAGATTTCATAAAAGATTTGATAAATAATAACTTACCATATCTTTACATATCTTTAGGTAGGAACTCACCAAATATGTTTACCTAAGAATTTAAAGATAGAAATAAGATCTCATAATTAGGTTAACATTAATGTTAATATTAATATTAATATTAATGTTAATATTAATTTTAGTGTTAATATTAATGTTAATATTATTGTTAATATTAATATAATGTTAATATTAATGTTAATATAAATTTTAATTTTAATTTTAATTTTAATTTTTATGTTAAATTAATTTTAATTTTAATTTTAATGTTAATTTTAATTTTAATTTTAATTTTAATTTTAATTTTAATTTTAATTTTAATTTTAATTTGGAGGGACAAATGACATTATTTATATTTAAATTACTAGGCAAATTTATTTGGTAAGTTTCTAAGCAAAGATATGGTAAGTTATTATTTATCAAATCTTTTATGAGATCTTTTATTTACATCTATTAAAATTTTCTCTTCCAAGGCACTATACTTTTATTGGTCCACATGGAAGCCACGTGGGATAGCTCATATAAGAGTATGAGCCTATGGCTCATATTTCATTTTCCCATATATATATATATATATATATATATATATATATATATATATATATATATATATATATATATTGATATAACATATAAGAAATAAAAAGGAAAAAGAACAAAGTAATCCCAAACCCTGCATAGTAACCCAACCCGAACCCACACATAAGCCTCAACCTGAGCAAAAGGAAACCCGACCCCCCTTGTTCGTATATATAAAAGAGGTGGAGGGACTCTAAACCCTAAGTCCTACGCCACCACACCTACACGTGCCACCCTCCCCGATGCCTGGGCGGCCTTCCCACGACCGCGCGCCGCTGCGTGAGTCGCCGGACGGCGACTGAAACCCGCACGCACGGGAACAGTGCAACGGCAACAGCAGCAGCAACGCTGTTCCGACCCAACTTTATGGACGAGTTTTATCGTCGATACCCAATCGATTTGCGAATCAATTTCTCAGATAGGTATCTAACCCAACCCCCTTTAACTCTGTTCAAATACTTTTTAAATAGCTACTTTCGATCGCTCGAAAAATCGACTCAGAGTCGAGTTAAAATCTGTTCGAGAACAGAGCAAACAAGGTAGGCCCGACCCCATTTTGGAAGACCAAAATTTGTCGATCCATTGAGAAATCCAGGACAGTAAAAGAAGACAATCCTAGACAACCTATAAGAGATGGAAACCCAACGATTAGTTTATTTATTTGCTTATTATATTCTGTTTTAAATTAGATGAAAGTCAGACAAAAATCTGTTTTCAAAATCCCGAAAAACCTTCGATACGACGTGCGTTCCGCCAATCCGGGCGACGTGGTCGTGAACTAAAAGCATCGAAAGGTGCGTACCGGCTTCATGGATGTGTGGGCTTTGACAGAATTTAAATTGGTTGTGTGTGCGCGATGAATTTGATACGTATCCGTCAAAATTTACCGTATCAGCATCTTTGCAAATTTTCTAATTACTTTGTGCACACTCGTCAGTTCGAAATAAAACTTGCGCCAACAGGACCATATCAATTTTTTGGTCCTGTATACCAAGTTTGGTCCGATTCTGAGACAGTTGATCGGATCGCCGTTTTACGGGCCCCACGATCCGACTAATGGGCGATTTTGTGCACGGTCCGCCGGAATCCAACTTTGGACATACGGTTGGGTTCGTATCAGAAAATCGGACCTGTAGACATATATTTTGACGACTTTAGAGACCATAAACTCTGGCACGCTTTTCGGTACAAAGCAGGTCCAACGACGGACATCGTTTTGGCGCGAAATTTTTGTTTTGCCCCTGTGTCCAGAATTGGACTTAAGGATAGAAAATTTTAGCTAATTTGACTATTCTGAGAATATTGGTAATATTTATTTTAGCATCCAGAGACTTTTGCATGTGATGGCTTTAGTGACTTATCTGAGTGGTTGTACTATCAGTTTCACCAGCACAGGACCTCAGGCGAGTACATCTCTGATAGTTTTCATATTTGATTATCTCTATGAATCATGTACGTAGTAGTGTTTTACATTGATATTTTATTGGTTCTTGACACGATGGTACACGAGATAGTAGTTATGGATTCTTTACATGTTATTCGCGACCAATCTATTACCGTGTTCGTGACCTGTTTGGATCTATGAGTACTAGTCGGGTGGGAAAGTACTCTAGACATGTAAACAAACCCAAAATTATTTGTTCCTAATAGCAGTCGCACACTTCACGTGCGGGGTGCCGGATGTTATTCGTGACTAATAGCAGTCGCATATTTCATGTACGGGGTGCCGGATTTACCCTTAGCCGTTTACATGTCAAAGTAGTATTTCAACTCACTAGATAGATACAGTTTTTGGTTCTACAATATACATTGCTGGCTACATGTCTACTCTGTTTTAGTACTCACTTGTCATTTTCACCATGCTCAGTTTTTTGTCATGATTCCATGCTTATCTTTTCGTCGTGTACTTCATTATTATTTACAGATTTATGAATTTTGTCATTTATTGAAACTGTTGTGAGAATGTAGTCGTTCCATTCCTGACTGGAAACCAAATTTTTTTTAGGCTAGTTGTGGCTTCACTTAGCATTGGGAGATACGGGTGTACTTGCAGACCAAAACCTAAAAATTAGATAGAAATGATATCATTTTCATTACTTGTAAGAACTTGTACTTTTCTTTAAATGTAAATCTTGTAATAATTTGTAGATTTGATTTAATAATGTGAATGAGCAATAAATGTTATATTTTGTGATTTTGAACATCTTGGCCGTGACAGCGTTCTACCGTCGACTCTGCGGCGTAGGCTGGCTTGGACATGTCTCGTATCCGAAAAGCGGGTGCGGGTCGTGATACTTTGTATAAGGCCATCAAAATAAATAATCTAATATATACTCTCATTTATTATTTACATATATGATCTCCTCTTGTTTGGGCCATATTTATATAGAATATCCTCCAAATGAAATCCATCATTCACTCCTATGAACTATGGTCGGGTCAGCAAGTTAACTTTGATAAGTCTCCTATATTTCTCTTAAGCAAACTCGATGTGTATATGCGCCAAATTTTTATTGATATCCCTGGTGTGAAAATTATGTGTATGTATGATAAATATCTTGGTCATCATCTCCTCCTTCCTAAAAAGTGAACATCTACCTATTCAAATCTTTTTTATTCTAGTAGCTCTAAGTTACTGGGATGGAAAGGGAAATGTCTTTCCCATGCGGGCCGTACTACACTGATTAAATCTACTCTATCATCTCTGCCAATCTACTATCTATCCACCTATTGTTACCTAAACAAGTGTTCAAGAAGCTTCAAAGTCACCAACGACATTTCTTATGGGGAGTGATGATACTAGCAATAAAATTCACTTTAGAGCATGGTCGACCTTTACAAAAACTAAAAATCAAGGGGGGTTGTGGATTCGAGGTCATGAGATCACTAATATGGCCTTGATAGCAAAACTGGCTTGGAGACTCCTGACTAATCCAAGATCAGAATGGGTGATATTATTGAAAGATAAATATCTTAAAGATTAAAGTTTATGGACAACAAAAATTACTTCATCAGCTTAATGCATCTGGTCCAGTATCCTCCACAATAGGGATCACTTGATCGACAATGTATATTGGTCGATAAGTGGTGGTTCAAGTATTAGTATTTAGTAGTATCCATGGGTGCTATCTCTACCTCATTATAAATTAATTGGTAATCAAAGATCAAGTAAGCAAGTTATATTGGTCAGTGATCTCATTAACAAAGATATATAGGGCTGGGATACTGATCACATCTCCAGTCTATTCCTAACTCATGAAGTCATTGCTATTTGTCGATTGTCTCTTTCCCTCCAACGAGTTACATTGATAGACTTGTATGGAAGAATACAACAAATGACATCCTCAACAGCTAGTCAGCTTATAGGTTCATCCATGAAAGCAGGCTATAAAACCAAAACTTCACTGACCAACAAAAATTCATAGAATGGATGCACCTATAGATGCAACCCCACATCTGCCCTAGAGTTCTTGTGTTTGTGTGGAGAGCCCTTACAAATTATCTTCCAATAGGGATGAATCTTAATAGGAGATTGCAAAAAATAGATCCAATGTCATTTAGGTAAGGTATATGTTGAAAAATTAGACCATCTATTATTATATTATCCAATTTCAGGTAGAGCTTGGAGGACTGCAATTATCCATAATCATATATTGTCGAACTACACTGTCTATGACTTCTTACAAAGTATACTTAATGAAGGTGACCAGGATTCAATCACGACATCCCTATCTTAATGTGGGCAATATGGCAGGCGATAAATGCATCACTATTCCAACAAAAACCAATATGTTTAGATAACATTCTTGCAACTTCAAGTAGGTTGAAAGAGAAGTATGATGCATATAGTCTACACCTACATCCCAGGCAGGAACAATTGCTCTATTTTAAACCAAAGCTAGTCTTGTCTCCTCCTCCATCTAATCTCTGGAAGATCATTTTTAATGGAGCTTACTTTGATCTCAATATTGACATTTCAAAAGGGTGGATCACCACTAGGGTCAGAAGGAACAATGTTGATGTTGGCTCTTGATCCCAGCAGGATGAAATGTAACTCTAACTATATTATTGAAGGCGACTGCAAATCATTGATCAATGCAATCTTGAATAAGGACCTAGATATTCCCCACCGTGCTCATCATGCAATTGAAGTAGGAAGAACAACACTCATCCTTACCACCACTATTTATTTTGCTTGGGTCCCTAGGAGTGCTAACATGGTAGCCCACTCTTTGGCTTGTCTAGCTTCTCAAACCATCCAGTTTTAATTTGGTTCTATGATGACCCATCGTCTTGTACAATGGTTCATATCTTTCATGATATGAGCAACTTGTGTGTTCTGCATTTATATAAAGTAAGGTTTTCATTCAAAAAAAACAAAAATTATTATCTCTTGTTTGCCTCACCCCTTTCGTGCTTGCAACTTCCCTTAAATTATAGTTACTTATTCAGGTATTTGACGAGTTCGGTTCAAAAACCACTTGTACCCTGATATGATGGATTCTCCGTTGACATGTTGTATACACACTCAATTAGAAATATTTACGTTGATTTCTTTACTGAACTATTGAACCCATATTCTTGCTAGTCAAACCAATTATTCCCATCATATATATATATATATATATATATATATATATATATATATATATATATATATATATATATATATATATATACAAATGTCAATTTTGGGGAATAATATAACATATTATTAGGATAGCAGTAAAGCTTAGAGGTTTGAAAATGAGAAAATTACAAATTTTGATAATTTCATGTTGACAAGTACCAAGCTTCATGGGTTCAGTATGTATTTGGTAATTTCTTGATGGTAAGTGCCAAGACTTCTTGATTTGATTAAGTCTTTATGAGTCCATTCACATAATGAATTCAGACTGCTTTATATATTTTGCGTTCGACTATAGTTGGAAATGAATCTAAATGGATGAATGGTGACTTGTGTAAAACTAACTTTCAAGCCTTATCATATAATTCCTCTTCTATGTTGTGTGTGACTATGTAGTTATGTTCCAGTGACGTATGCCCCTTGTCTCCTGCTACCACTCCCCCATTTTGTAGTAGTCTTTATAACAATATTTAATTCTTGTTATAACTTTGTTATTGGTGTGGTGTGGTGAGCACATGATTTTCCTAAATTGCTACTATTCTAAAATATGATATATATTAATGTTGTAAGCATCTGCACCAGCATTTCTCCTGATTTTGACAAATGAAGGGTTGAACCAAGGATAACAATGACTCTAGCTGCCTAATTCCCTTATGCATGTATCAATCTTGACATGATTCTTGCCTAATTCCCTTGCGAAGCTATCAATCTTGACGTGATGTTGCTCGAGTGGAAACCACTTACTATTGACAAACTTCATGATAGTTTTTTGTGTGTTGTATGGGGTTCCCAACAGGGACGGAGCCAGAACTCGCGTTGGACAGGGGCCGAGCACGAAATATATTGAACCATGTTAAATAATTTTCCATAACTACATAACTTTTTATATTAAAAAAATGTTTCGTCCCTGGTCAATAGTAGGTATCATATGAAAGTAAAAGCTGAGGGCATGACATTTAAATACTGATACTAGTAACTTATATTCAATTTTCTGTTGGTAGAAAATACAAGTTAAATGTACAAAATTAAAAGACTTTATTGTCTTTGTTTATAGAATCTAATACCTTCTGTAATGTAACGGTTAATTATATAATATCTTGTATAAATCAGTATGCATACCTTCAATAACTATTCACTATTTTTTTTTAGACTTTTTTATCAAAGTCAGGAGGGGCCAGGGCCCCCTTTGGCCCTAGCATGGTTTCGTCCCTGGTTCCCAACCTATATGGAGAAATCTTGGAGTGCGATGAGTTCTATCCATGTGTCGAAGAAGGTCGGGTATTAATGCAGAGTTCAGAAGCAGAGTAGTCTGAGAATCTATCCAGAAAAATAGGAGTTCGATCGCTGTAGGACAGAGCTTTCAGGATTTTGCTAGCACCTAAAAACTGAACTCATGACCGAATTTGATTCGGTCGAGGCTGTATAAATTTTGGGGTATTTTACACACCGTTGCATCATATCTAATGGTCCATATTTTGTTACAGGACTGTGTCGGCTATACATAGTTATTTTCTAGCCCTAATCCACATGATTCAAACTACTTTACAACATTTGGAAAGGGAGAGAGATATTGGAGGCTGTTGTGAAGGAGAGATAGATTTGATTAATTCTTCTCCACATCTCTTTTTTCTTCAGAGTTAGTAATTGGATTTTTATGTCCAAGTAGTTGTGGTGATCTGGTTTAGATTGGTGGAAATCGGTAGAAAGTTTGTAAAGAGTCTAAACTTTCTTATTCCATTAGTGGAGATTTCTCAGGGTTGGACTCCGATCGTTCCATGTTTTTCCTTGTCAAAATTGTTGTGTTTTTGCGGTTATGTTCTTAGCGATTTTATTTCTGTATTTTTGCTTGGTTCGCTTATAGCTTCTTGGTTTAGGAGAATAGTTATTTTGTTTTGTTCCCATCAGAGTGATCTCAGAGCTTTAGTTTCAAAGGGTGTTAGGGTTGACGATCAAGCCAAGGAGAAGAAATCGACACAAAGCTATGCGCATGGTAAAACTATATTGTTCCAATTACCACTATTGGCAGAGCAAAATAGAAAAATATAATATTCGTCAAGAAGATTCATCATTCGGTATTTGCTTTCGAGAGGCCCAATGGTGAATTTGAAAAGGACTAGAAATTCAAGCACATATAGGTGTGTGAGTATATACGGAAGTTCGTTGACGTGAATGTGTATATCACATTACTAATATTGAGCATATAAGAACACTTTAGGAGAAGCTAGAATCTTCATATGCGAAGAAGATCGGGTAAACATGTTGTTCCTGATCTACTAAATAATGGGTCTTTAGTACAAAGATGATACATCTATTACGGATAACCATAGTGAGTTGCAGGATGTGGTTGATCAGTTATTCTCTATGAGAGTAAAGTTCGACAACGAAGTTCGGGGGTTGTGGTTGTTGTGTATTTTGCCAGACTAGTAGAAGACTATACAAGTGTCCATGATCGCTTTTGCTCCAGAAGGCATAGTTAGTTCGCCATGAGTGGGTTACTGAATGAAGAGAGGTGGAGGAGATCTCAGTACACTTTATATGTGCTTGTTTCAGAGAGTCGTAATAGGAGGAAAAGAAAGGGTCCGGACAGTGAGAGTCAAAAGCAGAACAAGTCCAAGGGTAGGTAAAAGGACTCTTTGTGCTACCATTATGGCAAAGAGCCACATCAAGTGAAATTGTTTCACTTGGAAGAGAGAGAAGAAGGGTGACAAGGAAAAGCAGAGTGAGAACATAAACGACTACCTTGACACATGGAAGCGATGTGATTATTGTAGGTGATGAGGTAGTCATGAAACTCGCTGTGACGATAATTCTTGGTTGGTAGACTTAGGGGCTTCAAGGCACGTATCTCACAATAGGGCACCGTTTGCTACCTACACAACGTGAGACTCTTGAGTGTATAAGATAGGTAACAAAGACGTGTCAAGAGATAATGCTATTGAAGATGTGCATTTGAGAACCAGGATAGGTGCAGTTCTTGTTCTCAAAGGAGGTCATCATGTTTCCGACATCCGTTTCAACCTGGTATTAGTTGGAAGGTTTAATGAGGAGGAATTCTTCAATCTCATTAGGAACTGTCAATGGAAACTTTCCAAAGGTCTGATAGTGATTGCCAGAGGAAGTAAGAAGTCTAGTTTCTATTATATGGATGAAGCACACATGAGGCACATGAGGTGAATGCAGTCAGTGATGTGTCTACCAAGTTGTGGCACATGAGGCTCAACCATATCACCGAGAAGGGAATAAACTACTCGGTGAACCTAAAAATGAGTCTAGGGATCAAGTATACAACGTTGGAGAGATATACGCAGTACTTGGTGTGTAACGCCCAATCCTAAAATATGTAGGACTAGGATACGTAAATGTGCTAGCTACGTATCAAGTGGTCTCCAGCCCAACTCGAATACATATAAGCTATCTAAAATGAGCTTTATGTTTATACATCTATCTATATCTCAATCCACTGATGATAAACACTTGTATAAATTAAGTATACTTATGTTGGTCAAGCATTAACATACTGGATCCTACTAGTAACAAGAATATATAATATATAATAAAGTAGACCAACCTTTAATGCAATTATCTTGAACAAGCTCCTGAAGAAAATAAAGCTTGCAAAACTAGGCTATATCAGCAGAATAAAGTCATAGAAATTAAGTGTAATGTCAGAGAAATATAATGAAGATATCAGGCAATATATACCTGAAATCTTGAAGATGCGATCACCAACTACCCTTCTATTTTAGCAAAAGCTCAGCAAAACCTTGAGAGATCACCAGGTCCTCAGGGGACATAGCAAGATACATAATATACGTGCCAAATGTAACAGTAAAAGGTACATGGAAAATAAAAAACAGTCATGATTGAACTAACTAAGACACAAGAAAACTAAGACACAAGCAAACTAAGACAATGGCTAACAACAAGTCAGGTAAAACCTATAGACTATAGTCAAGGCAAGCACTCCCAATCTATAGTATCTTAATTATAGTCAAGGCAAGCATTCCAATCGAGATGGTCAAGTAGCCAATTCTAATATCAAGGTCAAGTCAATCTTATAGAATGTAGTCAAGGTAAGCACTCCCAATCTATAGAATAGTCAAGTTAAGTCATACTCAAATCAAGTCATACTCAAGTCAAGGGAATAGTGCTGTAGGACTAGACAACTCTATCATGAGACACATGTGAACAAGAAGACCAATATAAAATTTATTAAAATATAACAGAAATTAGGTACGTGCATGTAAGCTAGAAACAAGATAAAGTAAAACTAGAAACATGGTAAAACAACATGAATATAAAAGTATGAGAAAAAGAAACAACAGGAAAGTAGAGAACATGCATATAAACTATATTATACAAGTTGGCAAGGTTTACTTGCATGTCTCCAATAACTGTGCATACTGCGTTCTGACTCCGATATCCTCCATCACTTTGTCATGTTCTTCTAGAATATACAACCATCAATTATTAACACATCTATGACATACCATATATGGACTTACCATATATAGACCAACAAAATATATATATATATATATATATATATATATATATATATATATATATATATATATATATATATATATATATATAAATAAAAAATAAAAAAAAAATATGAAAACTTAGATGGTGAAACTTTTGAATTCCGAAAATATCCTTACATACTTATACTAATTAAAAATAGTTCATTAATTTTAATAAAGACAACTTAGTAATTAGGAAGACTACCCTTTGGTCTTCCTAAAGAATCTTCATAAACTAATTAAGAAATATTAAAATACGTGCAAGGCACGTGCACATATGCTAGTTCTTCTATATATAACGAGAAAAATGATGGGAGTAGACCCTAATCTGGTCTCCTTGGCGATTCGTGGCTTAGGTGGTCGGCCGGCCGGCCGGCCAAGGCGACGGAGGGGCGTATCGCTTCCCCCTCCCATTTTTCTTACTCTTTCTTTCCCCCAATCTCCTTCGGTTGGAACCTTCGTCCGCCCCCTTCCTGCTGGGGAGGCCTCCGGTGTGGCACCTCCTCCCGCGATGTTAGGAGCCTTGCCGGTTTCTCGGCCGCCGTCGACCTCGCGCCGCCACCCTTCTCCCCTGTTTTATTCCCTCTACCCACTTTTCATCCGGCGCTGATCTTGCTGGTTGGCCCCTTGTCGTCGCCTCTCCATCGGCGCCCCTGATCTCGGCTGTCCGGCAGGGCTTGTGCGGCCAGGCCTCCCTCGGTCTTTACCCTCTCGGCTGTCCGGCAGGGCTCTGGCTGGTTGTTCTGTACGATGCCATCCTTGGCAACGCCGTCTGGCCTTCCCCCACCTTCGGTGGGTTTCTCTGTCGAGGCTGCCCCTCCACCCTTGGCAAGATCCTTTTTGGCAGCGATGGTGCGCTCATCCCCTCCGGTTGATTTGTTTCTTCCTCTACGGCCTCATTTGGTTATGGACAGGATTTGGAGGTCATATCTGATGTGGATGAGGTGTCACTACTTGTCGCCCCCTTTTGCCTCGTCCTTATTGGCAAATTCCCCCAGCCTCGCCCTTGTATGGATGTGGTCCGACGGGTATTTGCGTACCTGGGTTTCTCTGGGAATATTTCCAACGTGGTCTTCAATTCAAAGCATCTCCTTATTCGCCCGGAGTTGGAGGTAGATTTTCTTTGCCTGTGGACTCGTGAACTGTGGTATATTGCTCGAGCACCTATGCGCATTTTCAGATGGTCTCCGAACTTCGATCCAAGCTGGAATCTTCGGTGGCTCTGATTTGGATCGCCCTCCCCGGGATTCCTCATTACCTCTTCGTAAAAGCAGCACTTTTCGCTATTATGTAATGCATCGACATGCCTTTTTTGCTGGATATAGCTATTATGGTGATATCACGTCCTAGTCGTGCCCTGGGTGCTTGTAGATATCGACATTGCGCATGCCCTTCCCTAATTCATCATGATCTCCCTGCTGGATGGGAAAAGCTTTTGCCAAGAGGTAGAATACGAAATTTGATCGGTCTTTTGCAGCATATGTTTCCGTAGTGGTCACGAGCCTAAGGATTGCATCTCTGTGCCATAAGCTACCCAATTGCCGAGAGGCACCGACAGACGATAGGGGAGACATTGAGGTCGGATGTTTAGACCTCGCCTAGGGCTTTTAGGGCCTCCATATCGGGGGAGCGCCAACCATCGTTGGCATTGGTTGAACGCTCTTTCTTTCCTGTGGTGCCTACGACAGTCATAGATGTGGGGATTCCAACCCCAGGGGACCCCCTATGGTTGAAGCCAGTAGCAAGATGGTGATAGATGGGACTTTAACTCCTATGGAGACCTCTAGTATGAAAGTGGATTACGATAGGTCAATCCATGCTAGCGATGCGGTAGAGGAGCCGAAGGTATCCATGGGCTTGGCTATGGATACGATGTTAGTCCCTTGGCGAACAATCGATGGAAAAACACGATTTCAGAAACTATTGTAAAGACAATGTTTCCAGCAACAACACCCTAAAGAAGGTGATGTTGTATTACGAGAATCTAAAAAGATTATTTCGTAATATTTCTCGAAGGCAACAGAACCGTATAATTTCTAAAGAGAAGCGACGATATTCTCGAAGGCAACAGAGGAAGAAGAAAGCCTGCTGGGGTGAAAGATCACCGGCGCTCAAAGCTATATCCGCCTTACGGACAAGCCTCCAGGAACTAGCAAGTTCGAAGAGAACTTTAGAACGCTGGCCAAAAATGTCGACGACTCTTCGGAATAGCAGCAGCACTTCTCTCTCTCTCTGGAAATTCTCTGATTATTTTCTGTAACCCTAGAGAGAGGAGATGCTGCTGATATTATAGGCACGAGGTGGGCTTTTCAAATTCTGAACGCCGCGAGCGCAACTAAAGCGCACAATGCGCCCATCAAAAAGCCACAATAAGCCTCAAAAGCCCATTAGCCCAAGCCCAAGTCCGAGTCCGAGCCCGAGTCCGAGCCCGTGTCCGAGTCCGAGTCCGAGTCCGAGTCGCTAAGCCCCTTCGGGGCTTAGCTCCAATAGATTTAAATCTATTTTTATTTGGCCAAAAGTTGGTTTCTTATTCTCACCTCTATGTAAAATCCTCCCACATGGCACCCTCCATTGGGCCTCAACCCATGTGCATCTCTCTATTCCTTCATAAGTAATATATAGAGATACATATTGGTGTGATTTTCCGATGTGGGACTATCTTTTAACAATAGAGTGTTGTGAACACACAACTCATAGAATAAAACACCAACAATCCCCCACATATCTCTATATATATGAGTTAAGCGTTCCACATAATAACTGTCTATTATGCATTAGGATAGATGTCGCTGACGACTTGAATCTTCCCGCATGGGTTGAACAACAGTATGATACAAGAATGGACTACGCCTTGAATTCTGTACCACAGCTGTAATTTTTCCCACTCACATAATGTAGTTATCTGTGCTTCTGGCTGCACATTAAAGGCCTTGTGCCAGCCTGGATTTCAATGTATGTATTTTGGACGTCTACAAATTTACCCTCAAGAGACGGCCTATTTCTCTTTCCATACATTATAGGTGAGTTCTTTATAAAGAGTCATGGCATGAAGCATTGCGCTCCTTTGCGGTGCTACGCCGCTATGACATGGCTCAACGCCGAGGCTTTTACCCCACCTGGGTACCTCATCGTAGTGTCATACTACTGTAGCATGAGGTCACAATCCTCTTTGTAGTGCCAAACTACTCAGCATGAAGCCTTGCGCTTCCGTGCGGTGTTACGCCGCTATGACATGGCTTGCAAAGCCGAGGATTTATCCTTCCTGGTACCTCTTCGTGGTGTCATGCCACTGTAACATGAGGATACTGTCCTCTTTGTAGTGCTGTCTACACCTCTTTATGATTATGCAACATTAGGCTACCTGCCTATATGCGGTGCTACGCCGCCTGTGACTTGGCTAACAAAGCCGAGGCATTACCCCTACCTTGGAACCTCATGGTGGAGTCACCCCACTGTAGCATGGAGTTGTAACACTCCTTTGTGGTTGTTGCGCCACCATGCTTCCTATAAAGCATAACAGACCTTCACTCAGTCTGAGAACTCATTAAGGCATTATGCCATCCTTCCCACAGGATCAATTTTCCGTAGAAAATTCATAGTAGACAACAGTGGTTCTGGGTCCGAAATCCTTACATGTTCCGCAGAACAAGTACCCACTGTTAACTAATATTTTTCCAGTCAATAGTCCTCCCTTGAATCAAAAATTAGATATCTGGTAGATTTCTCTTTGAACCAATAACATAAAATTTATTGATAGGATTATAATGACACAATATTAGAATGCCTTCAAACCCATCTTCCTTGCTGTGTCCTCGACCAGCTGTCGTTTGAGGCCTTTCGTGAACGGATCCGCCAGGTTCTCCTGACTCCGAACATCGATCACTGCAATGACGCCTCATTTGATGAGATCGTTCACTGCTCTGTGCTTTAACCGCACAGTCCTCTTCTTTCCGTTAAAGAGTTCATTTGATGCTACTGCTGCTGCCGCCTGGTTGTCACAGTATATCGGGATTGCCGGTATCTGAGCTCCAACCACTGGAAGATCATACATGAGCTCCCGAAGCCACTCTGCTTCATCTGCAGCAGCATCCAATGCAAAGAATTCAGATTCCATGGAGGAGCGAGATAACATTGTCTGCTTCTTCGATTTCTACGATATAGCAGCTCCGCCCAAAGCGAATATGAATCCACCTGTCGAATACTCGCTCTCCACCTCTGAACACCAGCTAGCATCACTGAAGCCTTCCACTACTGACGGATCTCCGCTGTAGTATAGTGCAAATGTCTGAGTCTTTTTTAGATATCTCATAACACGCTTCACAGCGTTCCAGTGCTCAACGCCTGGGTTGCTAGTGAACCGACTCAGCATTCCCACCGCAAAAGCTATGTCAGGCCTTGTGGCAGTAGTAGCGTACATCAAGCTTCCGATGACGCTAGCGTACTCCAACTGCCTGACGCTTTCCTTCGAATTTGGCTCCAGCTTCTGATCACTCCGGTACGGTGTATCAATTATAGGAAGATCTTGATACCCGTAGCGAGTGAGCATCTTCTTAATATAATGAGATTGTGACAGCGCTATTCCAGTACCTGTCCGGATGATCTTGAGCCCCAAGATTACGTCGGCATCCCCCAAGTCCTTTATACTGAACTTGGTCGAGAGGAATTTCTTTGTCTCTGTGACGCAGTCTAAATCCGTACCTAGGATTAGCATGTCGTCCACGTAAAGACAAACGATTACTCCTCTTCCGTCAGCAAACTTCGTATAGACACACTTGTCTGTTTCACTGACCCTGTAGCCATTTGACCTTATCACTTTGTCAAATTTCTCATGCCACATTTTGGGAGCTTGTTTCAAACCATACAGAGACTTCATCAACTTGCAGACTTTGTCTTCCAGACCTCTGACGACAAAACCTTCTGGTTGTTGCCTGTAGATCTCTTCGGTCAGCTCGCCATTAAGGAATGCCGTTTTCACATCCATCTGATGTATCACCAGCTTGTGTATTGCTGCTAGAGCAATTAACAATCTGATGGTTGTCATCCGAGCTACTGGAGCATAAGTGTCAAAGTAGTCGATCCCCTGCTTCTGAGCAAACCCCTTGGCCACTAGCCTGGCCTTGAACTTGTCAATGGTTCCATCTGCTTTCATCTTCTTCTTGAAGATCCATTTGCATCTGATGGGTCTTGCTCCTTCTGGCAGGTCAACTAACACCCATGTGTTGTTGGAGGTGATTGAGTCAATCTCGTTGTCTATCGCCTCCTTCCAGAATACAGCATCTCTGGTCTTCATCGCCTCATCATAGGTAAGCGGATCTGCTTCCACATGATAGGTGACGAAGTCATCTCCGAAGTCTTTCGGCCTCCTTACTCGCTTAGTTGACGGCTCAGCGAGTTCTGGTTCAACTGGTGTCTCTTCGACAATAGCTTCTTCTTGGACTACTGGTTCGATAAGAACTTCTGTCTGCTTTGCACTCTCATCATTCTCCGGAAGATCCGCGAGAACAATATTTTTGTGCCTTGCAAACTTGTCTTCAAAATATTCAGCATCGCGAGATTCAATGATATGATTTGATTCTATATCAAGGAATCTCCGAGCGTCACTCTTCTCGGCATAACCCAAGAAGATAGCCTTAGTAGTCCTAGTCCCCAGCTTCTGAATCTTCAGATCTGGGAGCTTCACATAAGCCAGACACCCCCACACTCGAATGACATTCAAGTTAGGTCTGACTTTGAACCAGAGTTCATGAGGGGTTATATCCGAAGTTGCATACGGTACTCTATTGAGAATGAAAGTAGCCGTTAATGCAGCTTCTCCCCAGAAGCTCTTTGGAAGACCCGCATTCAACAGCATAGAGTTCATCATCTCTGTCAACGTTCTGTTCTTCCTTTCTGCTACTCCGTTGGATTGAGGAGAGTACGGAGCCGTCGTCTCATTTATGATTCCATGTTCTTTACAGAATGATGAGAAATCATGAGACCGATACTCCCCGCCTCGATCACTCCTTAGCCTTTTGAGTTGTTGTCCAGTTTGCCGTTCAGCCTCGGCCCTGAACTCCTTGAACTTCTCGAATGCTTCGTCTTTAGTCTTGAGCAAGTAGACAAAAGCATACTTTGAGAAGTCGTCGATGAAAGTAATAAAATATTTCATCCCGGCTTTTGTAGAGAATTGCTTGAAATCACAGATATCTGAGTGAACCAACTCCAGAAGATCTGTGCTTCGATGGACCCTGTGAAAGGGTTTCCTTGTGATCTTCGTCTGAGCACACACTTCACATTTCTCTACCTTACCCCCACACTTGGAGATAAGTCCTAGGCTAGACATTTTGTTAATTCTTTTACAATGAACATGTCCTAGCCTATTATGCCACAACTCAAAAGAATAGTTCAAAGTAGAAATAGCATTAATATCATTTTTCTGGGTTACAACAAGCTGAAATTTGTACATTCCTTCAGTCTGGAAAGCTTTTTCGAAGAATGTACCCTTCTTGGACATCACCATCTGGCCAGCATTGATGTCCATCCTCAAGCCTGCGTTACAAAGCAGGCTCCCAGAGATCAGGTTTTTAGCAATTGCAGGAACATGCTTCACTCCTTGAAGCGTCAGAGTGTTTCCCGATGTGAGTTTCAGCTCCACCGTCCCGATCCCCAGTACTTCAGCTTGTGCCTGGTTTGCCATTAAGACTTTCTCGGAAGTTGGCTCATATGACTCGAACCATTCCTTGTCTGAGCAGACATGACATGTCGCACCAGTGTCTATCCACCAGTCCGAGTCAACTCCCGCATTTGCAACCTGTGCTATCATTGCAACCAGATTAGTAACCAAAGAAACCTTACTAGGCTCACCTTTTTCTGGTTCCTTGCAGTCACTTTTGTAGTGGCCCTTCTTGCCACATTTAAAACAAGTCACATTGGACTTGGATTTCTGATTCTTGAATGAAGGACTCTTCACTTTCAGATTAGTGAAGTCCTTCTTCTTCTTATGAGGAGAAGCCGCCTGCTTCCCCTTGTACTCTCTGGTTTGGACCAGATTTGCTTTCGCTAGTTGTTTGGACAGAGAATCCATCTTCTGTTGAGAGTGCATCTCGTCCTCAACATGGATCTCTTGCAGGAGATCTTCCATACATATGTCCAGCTTCTTGCGGTGCATCCTTGCATAGAAGTTGCTCCACCCCGTAGGAAGTTTAGAGACGATTCCTCCAACGACAAACTTGTCGACAAGAGGCATCTTCTCGTCATCTAATTTTTGGCGCAGCTTCAGAAACTCCTTTACTTGGGGCAGCATAGCCTTCTCATCTTCGAAGGTCCACTTGTGGTATCTTTCAACCAAAAAGATCTTGGACCGATTCTCGTCATCTTCGTACAATTTCCCCAAGGAGTTCCAAATTTCTTTGGCAGAATTCTTCTTGGAATAAGACTCTGCCAGAGAGTCTTCCATGCTATTGAGAATCAACAGTTTACAGATACTGTTTTCTCTAATCCATTTTGCCTGCTTGGACTTAGCAGCGGCAATAACTTCTGCGGTTCCGGTTGTTGGAACGACCGGTTCTTCCTCATTCAGCACGTGATCAACTTCCACGAGTTGAATGTTTAATGTTACTTTCCGTTTCCAGATTTGGAAATGTTCGCCGTCAAATTTCTCCAACTTGTTAAAGTCGGTATTGACGAGCGATGCACGTGAGTTATCCATCTTTTCGATATAGCTTTGAGATTGTTAGTCCCTTGGCGAACAATCGATGGAAAAACATGATTTCAGAAACTATTGTAAAGACAATGTTTCCAGCAACAACACCCTAAAGAAGGTGATGTTGTATTACGAGAATCTAAAAAGATTATTTCGTAATATTTCTCGAAGGCAACAGAACCGTATAACTTCTAAAGAGAAGCGACGATATTCTCGAAGGCAACAGAGGAAGAAGAAAGCCTGCTGGGGTGAAAGATCACCAGCGCTCAAAGCTATATCCGCCTTACGGACAAGCCTCCAGGAACCAGCAAGTTCGAAGAGAACTTTAGAACGCTGGCCAAAAATGTCGACGACTCCTCGGAATAGCAGCAGCACTTCTCTCTCTCTGGAAATTCTCTAATTATTTTCTGTAACCCTGGAGAGAGGAGATGCTGCTGATATTATAGGCACGAGGTGGGCTTTTCAAATTCTGAACGCACGCCCTGGATTAATGCCAGATCCGGATTTTCTGGATCTGAGCCATTTCCGGATCTGAGCCCACAAGACCCGCGGACGTTACATAATTTGAACGGCCCACTCGACCCGCTCGACCCGTACGACCCGTACGACCCGTACGCTCCGTACGCCTCGCACGCCACGCAGGGCCGCGCAGAGGCTCGCGCACGAGCGCAACTAAAGCGCACAATGCGCCGCTAAGCCCCTTCGGGGCTTAGCTCCAATAGATTTAAATCTATTTTCATTTGGCCAAAAGTTGGTTTCTTATTCTCACCTCTATGTAAAATCCTCCCACATGGCACCCTCCATTGGGCCTCAACCCATGTGCATCTCTCTATTCCTTCATAAGTAATATATAGAGATACATATTGGTGTGATTTTCCGATGTGGGACTATCTTTTAACAATAGAGTGTTGTCAACACACAACTCATAGAATAAAACACCAACATACGAATATCGACGTGAGCCCTATAACGCCCCTTCAAGCTTTCATTTTCCCTCCTGTAGGTACGTCGACCATTCTCTCTCCCTCTTTTCCTGCCCTCCTGCCTCGCGGCTCCCCGGGTACATGGTCCCTGATCATCTCTGCATCGCGATTGTAGAGGATGGTCCTCTGAGGTGCGGCGTGGTTGGCTCGACCTCCTCATCTCCGGGGAAACTACTTGTGTGCAGATCTCCGTCTAGGCTGATCGGGCGGCTCAACTGTGCTGATGAGCCGGATCCTGTAGCGGAAGAGCACGGTGGGTTGGTCTTCTCCGACTCTGATCCAGTTGGGCTTGTGGCTGCCGAGTCTAATGTCCATTCGAGATTTGATCACTCTACCCGCACTATTATCGATATTTTTAATTCGGGCAAAGCAGGGTTGGACCCAGCTTTCTGTGTTGTTATCAAATCCCTTCTTGTAGCAGATCGTGGAGCTGGTCCTCGTCCTATCTTAGTGCTTCGAGAAGGAAAAGGGTTTAAGAAGACCAAGAACCCTCGTAGGGAGCTCCCAACAAATTATGAACTTACGGTCATCTTTCAAATTGAAATCCCGAGGTTGATTGCTGTATAAGGTAGGCATGTTGGCGGCGATTTCTTTTGTTCTCAACCCATCTTTTTTCTCTTTTATGGGTCTTGGATCATTTTTTACTCTTATCGCGTCTAATTAGCCCCTTGTCGGCTTCATTTTGTGTTCAGGGTAGCCTGCTACCTCGCTCTGTATACTCTTCGAGGGCGTTTCCATTGCTTTTTGAGATATATATATATATATATATATATATATTTTTTTTTTTTTTTTTTTTTTTTTTTTTTTTTTTTTTTTTTTTTTTTTTTCTTCCATAAACTCACATTTATTCAGATCTAAGTGAGTACCAACTTAGGTTACATGAGTAGTAATATATTTTCATGTCTTCTGATGTCTATACCTCTGAGAAGCTTTCTTCACTTTCCTACGAACTTCACCTACTAGCTGATCTCTCGAGTAGCTATACTCTTCATACTTCCACTTATTGCGATTTTTCCATAATACCCAGCATATCGCCCCGACCCCGATTTCTTTGAAATGCATGTTCCTCCGAGTCCACCACCTCTTGAGCAATTGCAATAACGAGTTAAACCCTCCCCTTACTCCATATTCCTGTTGAAGGCTGGACCAAACATGATTAGCCAATTCTCCCATCACAAAAAGATGTCTAATATATTCGGTAGAACAGTTCTCCTGTGCGCAACAATGGCATTTGGAGGCTAAGCTGAAACCAATCCGATGTATATTATCATCAGTAGGTAATTTATTATGAATTATTCACCACAAAAGTGTAGAAAATTTGATTGGTATGCATGAACTCCATATGTGTTTGAAGTAGGAAATAATCAGCTGTTGAAGTGTCAATCTCTTCCATGCATCTGCTATTGAGAATCGAACTGACGAAGAAGCCCATCTCCATTCACCTGTATTATCTTCCAAAATGAATCTGTCACCCAAATCTCTGCCTTGAATTAACCTCCTCCAGACGTGCGAAGCATTAGAGGTTAACTGCACTTGAGTAGGATCACACTGTGCACAGTACTTAGCTCTGGAATACTCGCTCCACAAGCTGTTCTGAGTTCTAAATTTCCACCAAAGCTTGATCATTATTGCATTTATCACCTCCTCCAATCTCCTAATACCCAAGCCTCCCTCCTCTGTAGTGTTAGCTATATTATCCCAGCTAAGCCTTTTTCGTTTGTTCACCCCATCTACCGCCCCCCCAGAAAAAGCCAGAAAATATCTGCTCCAGTTGGGATAATAGAGTAATAGGAGGATTAAATGCAGCTAATGTATAAAGTGGGATAGAAGATTAATATGAGGATTTAAACAATACTAGTTTACCTCCAGGTGATAACGATTTGCTTTGCCATCCTTCGACTTGCAAACGAATTCGGCCAAGAAGCTCCTTATACATAAATCTCCATTACGCTTCTCCGCTATCAATGGACACCCTAAATAAGTGAAAGGAGTAGACCCGATCTTGTACCCTGTTCTAGATGCTAATTTTGCTGCCCGATCTTGCGTAAGTTTTGCAGATGTATAAGGAGATGTCTTCGACATGTTTATCTTTTGACCTGAGGCTTCTTTATATCTCCTAAGAGTCGTATTCACCATATGAATGGATCTCAAGTCCCCTACAGGAATAGGAGCACATCGTCTGCGTACACCAGATGAGTAATAAGGGGACAACCTCGCGAAGTATGATACGGGGAGAAAGCTTCCAATGAAGGCAGTTTCTTTAAATTTCTTGAGCAAAACTCCGCAGCTAATATAAATAATGCAGGCGATATGGGATCGCCTTGCCTGACTCCTCTAAAAGCTTAGAAATAACCTATAGCTTCACCGTTAATCAATGGTGAAAACCAAACATCCTTAACTGACCTAAATATGATGTCAATCCATTTATTGTGAAACACGAATCTCCATAGAACCTTCATAAAAAATCTCGAATCTAATCGATCACAGGCCTTCATCATATCGAGCTTAATAGCCACATTGCCCCCTCTATATTTGCTATTAAGTTTGGATATCAACTCCTGGGTTAAGATAATATTATCAACTATCACACGACCCTTAACAAATCTGCTCTGTTAGGATGAAATGAGTCGAGGGAGAATCAGAGCAAGCCTTCGAACAATCACCTTAGACATGATTTTATTAATTACATTGCATAGGCTAATAGGTCGATACTCCGACAACAGCTTAGGTTTATTTAGTTCAGGAATCAAGAAAAGAGAAGTATTGGTAATAGCCTTAGGAAGAGCAAAACCCTCGAAAACCATCTGCGTAGCCTCGAGCACATCATCAACGATGATATCCCAGCAGGAAAGAAAAATAGGCCTGTGAAGCCATCAGGGCCCACCATGCTATGCAAATCCATGGTTTTGATAAAATCAAATAGCTCCTCCTTCGTAGGGCGGCAATGAGATTATCGTTCTCCTCCAGTGATACAAAGAGAGGAATCTGTGAGAGTAATTCATCGTCATCTACAATCTCTCTATGATGATAAAGTGGTAAAAAGTAGTCTATTGTATATTCATGAATATCCTTTTTCTCAGTTAGGATATGGCCATCTTCCCGAGTAATGGAATGAATCCGGAGCTTTTGATGTTTATTGTTCACACAAGCATGAAAATAAGCAATGTTGCGATCTCCATCCAAATCCCACTTCAAACGAGCTTTCTGTCTCCAAAACTCTTCTTCCCGCATAATTCGTTGCTTGAGGTTCGCAGTTGCCCTAGCCAACACTTGTTGATTTTGATTAGAGCCATCTGTTCCACACAGTAACTTCGCAGCAAGCACCTCATCTTCAGCTTTTTAAACTTCTGAAACATGTCCCCGAACATTGTGTGACACCACGTTGATAAAGCTTTCCTGCAAGCTGATAATCTGAGAGATAATCGGGTGAGGCCATTATATATAGTGATAAACAGACTCCCAAGCAGCACTAACAATCAAATTAAACTCCTCATGCTTAGTCCAAAATTCCAGGAACCTGAATTGCTTTCTACTCACATTCGGATTAGCCTTTAAATGAATAAGAATTAGAGCATGGGTCTGATTCTGATCTATTCAGGTGGTCGACAACATAAAGAGGGGACAACTCCATCCAATGCTTGTCAAACATTACTCTATCAAGTCTCGAGCCTTGCCGCTCTTTCTTTCTCTCATTGAACCATGTATATCAACTACCAGTGTATGGTAGATCACCCAGTCTTGCAGTTAGCTGGAAGTTCACAAATTCTTGCATAGATATATGGTTAGCTGGGAGATCCCCCTACTTTCTCCTCCGACCTCATAACTGTATTGAAATCACCTCCGACAACCCAAGGCCATAGGAATGACGCTTGAACATAAAGGAAACTTTTCCAAAGCTGTCTTCTAGCCTCCTTAGTATTGCTTCCATGTACAATGGAGAACAAAGCCTTCGAAGGGATCATAGGGCTGCTAAAAGACACCGTCAATGCCTGATCGAATGAGTTTATTCTTTCTATGCTACAGTCTGATTTAACCAAGATCCAAACGTTCCCCCCTCGTTCGCCATAGCTGATTGAAAACCTAGTTTTATTCGATATGCGATGAGTTGATCATTTGAAACTTTCGGCTCAATGATAGCCAACATCACAATTTTGTGTGACCAAACAAAAGATTTGTTTCTTTCAAGAGTCATTTTGTTAGCAACTCCCCTCACATTCAAAACTAAAGTGTTAAGCATTAAGGGTAGAGGCTTTACCGGTTGATGGTAAGCTTGTGGCTGATCGAGTAACTCGAGTTGATGGTTCCACCACTTTCTTGGCTTTCTTTTGCTTTTTAGGGGACGTATCTGCGTCCACCGACGTCTGGTCTGACTCTTCCACCTTGAGAGATCTCTCTCTGTCAACTTCATCTGCCCATCATTGAGACTTTTGAATCATAAATTGTCCTTCCTCTAGTGCAGCTTCTTCTTCTGCTACTTTTTCTGGGGAAGCCTCAATGTCTTCTACTCCCTCTTCATCCCTTATTTGTACTACCAATGTCTCCACTTCCGTGGAGATGAGGTTTGATTCCTGGATATTATCCAACGTGTGATCCTCCTCTATTGCAGTAGGAAGAGCCGAGCTTGTATTATCCAATGGGTCTCTATTAATGTTGATGAAAGAAGTATCTACTTGAGTATTGTCTTCTGACATCAAGCCTAAATGTGCTCTGTGATGCTCATCTACCTCATTAATGCAGTTTTTATCAACTCCACTCCCTTGTCTAGTTTCTACCCTGTGATCGAGATGGCTGACCACAAGGGCTTCATCTGCAAGCCGCGTGTGCACATGCGGTCGTACCATGTTCATGCGAAGCAACCTCCTTCTCTACGTGAGCGATTTCTTTATCCTTGTTCTTTTGTTTGCAAGTATCTATCAGGTGTCCTTTATGCCTGCAATGAGAGCTAGCACAACATAGGAGAAGATTCAAACTCTACTCTTTGCCAGAAGCTTCACCCCCGAGAGTGATTAATACGAATGTAGTTTTGGAGAGGTTTGCTAGCATCTATCTCTACAAACACCCTAGACATGCTTGGCCTAGAAAGTTCCGATGTCGCCTTATCAATCTTCATTGGTGTTCTAATAACAGTCGTGATCGCAAATAGCTCATCCTTTGCATACAAGTGATGAGGCAGATCGGGTAAGTTAACCACACAAGCATTAATGATGATTCATAAGATGGCGAGAAGTTAGGGTCCCATTTGAATATTCTCATCAGGGCTCGAGCAATGAACAAAGTTTCCTTGGATCTAAGACAAAGATAATCAGCCTCATCCGAAGGCCTGATCAATATATGCTTCCGATCTATAACTCCAGCTTTAATAGAACCATTGAATACGCAACCTCACAAGGCTTTGCGTGTCACCTCTATGGGTGGCTTACTACGAGAAAATTTGCCAATAAGCACAAATTTGAAGGGAGACGCAAGAGAAATCTCCTCCTCCTCAATGAACGAAATAGCCGGAGCCCGTTTAAAAGCCATAAACTCCTTTGCTGCTAGACACGATGCCGCCTCCGGCGAACCGGATACTACCACCGCGAATGACCTTGCCATGACCTTGGGAGGAGAAGACACCAGCCCGGCCAACGGCCAAGCCGGGATCTGAGAGAGGATGATCTAGGAGAAGCAACCAAGCGGTGCGCTAGGGCAAACCGAGCTCTCTCTCTCTCTCTCTCTCTCTCTCTCTATATATATATATATATATATATATATATATATATATATATTGTAGTGATTACATGAATATTAGTGCCATCATTATCTTAAAATTAATTGATTAACAATATTAAAAAACATGATACAAACATTGGGCTATATATATATATATATATATATATATATATATATATATATATATATATATATATATATATATATATATATATATATATATATATTGTAGTGATTACATGAATATTAGTGCCATCATATATATATATATATATATATATATATATATATATATCATGTAATCACTACAATATATATATATATATATATATATATATATATATATATATATATATATATATATATATATATATATATATATATATATATATATATTTTGTATCATGTTTTTTAATATTGTTAATCAATTAATTTTAAGATAATGATGGCACTAATATTCATGTAATCACTACAATATATATATATATATATATATAAATATATAATAAAACCCCCACCATATTCATCACAAAAGCGCAAAATGCCGAAACCTTACAAGTAAGCTATAGAGCCAAAAAGAAAAGAAAAGAAGCGGTAAGGGAAGGTCCCGTAGAAAGGATAAAATCTAGGATAAAATGAGCTTGTCAGAAGGCTAGGGATCTCCAAAATCACTTCCGGACATGCTTGCAATGACTGCTAACCTTGAGGATCTGTCTGCGGACCTCGGTGATTAGTTTTGATTAGCAGTGTATTGGTTCCCTACATATCTGTATTTATTTCGATTCTTCCAAATAATCCACAAGTTGGCAGCTGCAACGATATGGTGGTTGTGCGAGGCTCCGCCCTAGGTGGCAAGAAGATCGTTGAAGGCCCCAACATCCTGATCCTGACGACAAGAGTTAGAGAACCTGATTCACACCTTGGTAGCAAATCTCCAGACGTAAGGATATGTTTGATAGTTTAAGGCTGTCGAGCCTGGCAACAGTGGCACGCCGAAGCATGGATAATGCGAATGGTGGCGAGAATATCATCGATGAAAATTTTTACGGAATGCTCTCTAAATCAGGAAAGACCATTTCTTCGGAATGTAAGACTGCCAGAACGGCCCGATAGTTGTGGATGGCAATCCGAGTTCGCGAGCTGCATGCCTCGCCGAAGCTAGAGAGAAAGAACCATTAGCCGTCAGGGACCACCTCATAGAATCTGGCTCCGTGCCAACCTTCATTCCGGAGGTGGCTAATTGTGCGGCTGCCTCATCACTGATCTACTCCCGAACCCTCTCCCAATTCCACTCCCCATCGCTCGCCCACAGGTCTCTGATAGTACTGTTGGGAGGGGCGTCAGAATTAGGGATAAGGATGGAATCTCTGTTCTGTTTTTCGTAGAAGAGGGACGACTCTACCGAGCCTAGTTGGAGGCATATGTAAGGCTCAACGTGACGTCGACCGTTCAGGATCTGACGCCATGAAGCCGAAGATATGCTATATATGGTAGCCACAACAGGATGAATGTGCTTGAATTATTTAGCCTTCATAAAATGAGCCCAAATGGACTGCTTCGTCCGGAGCTTCTACCACAACTTCATCGAGCAAGCATCAACCACGTGAGCTAACCTACTGAACCCAAGGCCACCCTCATCCGTGGGTTTAGCCATAAAGTCCCATCTCGGCTTGTGGTACTTGTCCTTTCCCTCATTGTGCCCCCAGAAGAAGTTAGAGAAAAGGTTTTCAATTGAAGTGAGGACCTTCTTAGGAGAAGAGCAAGCCGCCAGAGTGTAAATCGGGATGGACGAGAGCACATGCTGGATCAGCACTATCTTGCCGCTAAGCAATAAGATTGCATTTGCCATTCCTTAATCTTTTTTCTAATTTTCCCCACCAGCCCGTCAAAAATCCCCGCATTTGATTTATCGTAAACCAGGGGCATCCTAAATAGGAGAAATGGGGTATTCGACCGCAAAGGAAGTGATATTAGTGAGCATGGAAATGTGGGCACTGTCAGCAGTATGTTGAGCATAGATGACACTTTTGTTGGGGTTGATACGCTAACCAGAGTATCTAGCGTATCTTTACAGCATGTTGTTGACCACCTCAACGGACCCGGTGTCGCCTGGTGAGAAGATGACAATATTGTCGACGTATGCTAGGTGGGTGATGATCGGACAGCCGCTAGAAGTGTAGAAATGCTAAAAACGGGTGGAGCGACGTTTCAGATTTCTGCTCAGCGCCTCAGCAGCTATATTGAATATGGTGGACGATAGCGGGTCGCCTTGTCGGACGCCACGGCTAGATTTGAAAAATCCTTTAGCTTGGCCGTTGACGACAGTAGAGAACCACGAGTTACTAATCGATCTCTAGACGATGTCAATCCAAATCTCTGAGAACCCAAAGTCCCTGAATACCTAGATCATGAATTTCCTGTCGAGCCTATCTTACGCCTTTTCTATATCAAGCTTAATAGCTATGTCCCCCCCAAGCCAAAAATTTTATACAGCAAATCATCTCTTGGGCCAGCAGTATGTTTTCTAAAATAATGTGACCACGGACGAAGCCACTTTCCTCTTCAAATATGATATTGGGAAGAAGGTCGGACATACGATTAGCAATAATCTTGGATATGATTTTGTTAGTGAAGGTGCACAAGCTCAGTGGGCAAAAATCCTTGATGGTTTCCAGATTATCTTTCTTAGGGATGAGGATGAGGTCTGTATTACGACCCGCACCCGCTTTTTTGACGTGAGCTCGTGAGCAAGCCAGCTACGTATCAAGCGGACTCCAGCCCGCTAGAGTACGCATAAGCTGTCAAGGTCATGGTATCACATCTAATCTAAACTATATCTCAATCCACATGAATCATATAATAAGAGATGAACAAGTATGGGTCATGGTCTGCAGCCCATTAGCATATTGTTCGATTAGACTCCAAGAGTGATTGAGTCTATAAATAAGCAGAATATATCATGTTACTGAATATAAGCACGAGAGGATAATAAGAAATATCACAAGCAAATACTTGTATCATGCATCGCAATCCTCTACCATCCCGCTTGCTAACTAACTCCATACAATCGCTAACCTGAAGAGATCATCAGGTCCTCAGAGGACTAGCAAGATACATAAAACATGTCCTATCTAACAGTTTAATCATGTAAATATAAACAAAGTGTAAACGGGAACTAGACATGAGACCGACATGGCTACTGAC